>VNJO01003381.1:0-21441 GCA_008042535.1 Drosophila tani | reverse complement strand
GCCGCATAGACCCTCTGGTCGCCGCCGTGATTGCAGTCGGCACCGCTGCCCAGGCACCAGCACCCAAGGACCTTCAGGTCACGGTTCTGGATTTTTAGAAAAGGTGACGCCAGATCTGGCGTCATGCTTAAACTGTGCACATCTGCATATTTCCGGATTGACACCAGACTCCGGCTTTGGCAGGTTCAGCAACGGAGTGTGATAACTCCTGAAAGCCATAGCGGGCACTGCACGAAAGCAGAAATCCGCACAAAAAATTCGCTCCGGGGGCGGTAAGGATATGTCCAGAGGGCAACCTTAAAGCCTTACCGGCCTGATCTATGGCCAGGTTTATCACCCCCCGGAGTCTGTACGGCGTGATAACCGTGCTGGCTCTGGCAATCTAAGCCATGGGAGCCGCACACATGCGCTCGATGAATCGCCGCGACTTTTTCCCCGCACTCGGAGCCACCGCGCTGGCAGGCATCGCCGCCGCCGGTTTTGCCAAACCCGAAACCCTGACCGCCGCGCCTACCGCGAAGCCGGAAGGGAAAAGCCCGATTATCAAAGCCCGGAACGAGTATTTCTCTGCTCGTGCCGATGTAGAACGCATTGGCGACGAACCCGCTGCAACACCAGGCCACCCTCACCATCAGGACAACAGCGAGCGGAGCCTTGCTGCATGTGAAGCAATGTGGGCTGCAATCGCCTTTCTGGCGCATACTCCCGCAAAAAACCTACATGACCTAAAAGCAAAAACGGAAGTAGCTAACCTAGAATTTCCTGAATATTGCGATGCTTTTGTAATGGAAGAAACTTCGGATGAGGTGCAGTTGGCAATATCAATTATTTCGGACCTGCACCGCCTATCTGCGACATTGGCTTAAAAATAGGTTGCAACCCAGATAGCTACTCCTTATAAGCAACTCAGGATGCTTATAAGGAGGGTAAGGTGCCTGAAATTAGCGCCCGCTTCGATGTGAAAGAGATGGCTCACGCGACCGGGCTAACCGTTAACAATATCAGGATGCTTATGGACAGAATGCCCGGCACGCTAACAACAGAGCAGGTTTTACCCGGTCGTGGAGTAGCCAGAACATTTCCAATCATGAGCATGAAACGTGCGGCTCTTATCCGTGCGGTCATGAAAAATGGCGTCGGAGTAACGCAGGCTGCACACTTGGTAGATGCGTTTTCTGGGTGGTTTGAAATGAACTACAAAGGGCTTCCTGCTAACATGGACGCATATGTCGGCCGTTCCGAACGGCAGAAAGTCTATGATTTAGGCTATGGAAAATCGTTCGATGGAGGAAATGACTGGGAGTTTTATGCCTATATGGGGTTAAATCTCACAATTCCCCATGAAGCAAAAACTGGCGACATGATCATGGAAGTTATAGACCAGACTTATGTGTTCATGACCCTCATCCGCCCGAGAGTGAAATTGATAGGCGGCCCGAAAATGGAAGCTGTTTTCCGGGTAGAAGGATGGGAACGTGGTGGTGAAATAACCATCACTGATGCATCTGAATGTGAAGACGAATTGGAACATTGGCAGACTGTAAGAGAGAATTTCACAACAAAAATTCTCGTAAATGTCAGTCTCGCCATCAGAGATGCTTTTGAGCAGATACGCCGCACAAGGGTTGCGGACTGATGCTCGCATTTCTGCGAGATGGCCTGGGCAACCATAGGAACGCTGTGAAGCGTCCCGTTCCCTTGGATGGATGCCCACCCCCTGACCATCGCGAGATGGCCGTTTCCCTTAGAAGGACCCCTTTATGACTTTACGTGAAATGCAGGCCCGCAAAACGGAAATCGCAACCGAAATGCGCGCCTTGAACACAGCACATCCGGATGGTGCGCTTCCGGCTGAGGCAGAAACACGGTGGACTGAACTGTCCACCGAACTGAACACGCTGGAAAGCCGCATGGCACGTCAGGCACAGATTGACGATCTGGACCGCACAGCCCCGGCTGACCGTGTAGGCGGTGGCGCACCCGCACAACCGGAAGTCCGCGTTGCAGGTTTTCCTGCACCGGCACAGATACCGGAGAGTTTTGACGGCCTGATGCTGCGCACTCAGGAAGGGCAGACGGTTCCGGTTCTGGAAGCCCGTCACACTCTGGCTTCTTTCCTGCCTGCCAGTGAAAACCGCGCTCAGGAACTGGGACTTGGCGGCTTCCTGCGTGCGCTGTATCGCGGCCCGCAGACGGAACTTGAACGCCGCGTCATGTCCGAAAGCAGCATCGGTTCGGGTGGTGCGTTGGTGCCGGTTCCTGTTGCCGCAGCCGTCCTTGATGAACTACGTGCCAACACGGTTTCCTTCCGCGCTGGATGCCGCACGGTGCCCATGTCCAGCCAGTCCCTGACTTTTGGCCGCCTGACCAAAACGCCAGTCGGTGCATGGCGTGCGGAAAATACAGGCATTGTTGAAGACGAAAGCACGTTTGACCAGGTGAAGATGACCGCCAAGTCATGGGCGCTTCGTTGCAAGATCAGCCGGGAACTGCTGGAAGACGGGCAGAACGTGGATTCCATCATCCGCGCCGCTTTTGCCGCTTCGGGCGCACTGGCGCTGGATCAGGCCATTCTGTTCGGTGATGGCTCCGCGAACAGTCCGCTTGGCATCGTCAACACACCCGGCATCCAGACAACCGCACTGGGCGGCAAGCTGACCAACTGGGACCCGGTTCTTGATGGCGTGCTTGATCTGGAAAACGTGAACGCGGGCAAGGTGACGGCCATGATCATGGCGCCGCGCACCAACCGGGCAATTCGCGGTTTCAAGGATTCCAACGGCAACCCGCTTTCCGCCCCGGCGGACGTCTCCTCCATTCCGCGCCTGACCACCACGTCAGTTCCTGTTGACCAGGGCACGGACAAGAACGCCAGCACCATCGTCATGGGCGATTTCAGCCAGGTCTATGTTGGTATGCGGACCAGCCTTCAGATCAGCGTCCTGAACGAATTGTACGCCGAAAACGGACAGATCGGCTTCGTGGCGTGGATGCGGGCTGACGTGCTTGTCGTGCGGCCTCAGACCCTGCTGACCCTGACAGGCATCACGGCATGACCGGCGCGACTGGCAGCGTGGAAAGGCGTTCGTGTGGCGTGGAATTCCGCGCCGCCAGTCGCAAACTTGAAGGCTATGCCGCCGTGTTTGGGGCATCTGCCCGCATCGGCAGCTTTTCCGAAACCATCCGCTCCGGCGCTTTTGCCAGCACACTCACGGCAAACCCGGACATTCTCGGCCTGGTCGATCATGACCCCACCAGGCTGTTGGCCCGCACGGCATCGGGCACACTCAAGCTGGCGGAAGATACACGCGGTCTTCATTTTGAACTGGCGATACCAGACACACAGCTTGGCCGTGACGTTCTGGCTCTGGCCGAACGGAATGATCTGGGCGGCATGTCTTTCGGGTTCCGCGTCAAGGATGAAGCATGGCCGGCATCAGACCAGCGTGAACTGCGTGCGGTCGATCTGGTGGAAATCAGCGTGGTGCAGGCGTTTCCGGCCTATGCGGATACAACAATTTCCGCACGGAGCCGCAGCACCATCATGACACCGGCGCAGCGCCGCCGCTTCTTGGAGACGATCAGATGAGTTTCCTTGACCGTCTCTTTGGCCGCCCTGAAAAACGGGCGGCTGTATCCGCAGAACCCGTTCTGCCTGATTTATGGTTTCCGCGCGGGCCGGGTAATCCTGAAAATCTGGCGACCGTGCTGGCGTGTGTAAACGCCATTTCCAGCGGCATAGCGTCACTGGATGCCTACGTCTACAACACAGCGGGCAATACCAGGACGGAAGCGCCGAACCATCCTGTTTCGCGGCTGATCAGGCAGCCCAACCGCACCCAGACATGGCCTGATCTGATGGAATGGGCGCTGGCAAGCGTCCTGCTGACCGGCAACGCCGTGATGGTGGTGGAGTATGACGGCGCAGGCCGTCCAACCGCCCTGACGCCCATTCCGTGGCAGTGTGTCCAGGTGGACCGGCTGAAGTCTGGTCGCCTGCGTTACACCGTGATGGCATGGCAGGGCGTCACCCGCACATTGCTGGATAATGAAGTGTTCCATCTGCGCGACCGTTCCGACGATGGCCTTGTCGGCCGCAGTCGGCTCAGTCGTGCGCGGGATGTGTTCACGGGTGCCGCAGCCCTTCAGGATTACAGCCTGAACATGTGGCAGAATCAGGTGGTGCCGTCTGGTATCGTCTCAAGTGAGACGGGCGCACTCAGCAACGATCAGGCCAAGGACCTCAAGCAGCAGTTACAGGAACGGGCAGGTGGGACCAATAATGCCCGCCGCGTAATTGTCCTGCCCAACGGCCTGAAGTGGCAGGCGGTCGGCATCAGCCCGGAAGATGCGGAAGCATTGGAAAGCCGCAAGTTCAGCGTGCAGGAGCTGTGCCGCATCTACGGCGTGCCACCGCCGATTGTGCAGGATTACTCGAACAATACCTTCACGAACGCGGCGCAGGCCAGTCTCTGGTTTGCCCAGAACACGTTGGTGCCGTGGGTGCGCAAGATCGAGGCCGAATTCAAGCGGTCCGTGTTCGGTGCGTCCAACCCGTATGAACTGGTCATTGATATGAGCAGCCTCATGCGTGGCGACTACGCAACCCGGTGGCAGTCCTACGGTGTCGCCATACAGAATAAAATCCTGACCGTGAACGAGATCCGTGAACAGGAAGGATACAACCCCATGCAGGAGGATGCAGCGTAATGGCGAAGCCTGTCATGCCCGATTGGGGCCGGTTGTTACGGCGTGAACTGGCAGCGGCATACCTTGGCGTTTCCGCGAGCAAGTTTTCGCAACTGGTGCAGGAAGGCGTTCTTCCTGCACCACGCACCTTTCCGGGCGGAACCGTCAACGTCTGGGACCGCAGGGAACTGGATGGATGGGCCGATAGCCTTGCTGAAACTGAAACCTCCAACGGATGGGATCACACAGCGGCATGACCAAACTTGATCTGGCATATGTCCACCGCTTCCGTGACCGGCATAACAAGATGCGCCATTATTTCCGTAAACCGGGTTATAAGCAGGTTGCGCTGCCCGGTATGCCGGGCTCGCAAGAGTTCATGACGGCATACCAGGCAGCGTTATCTGGCACGCCTGTGCCGGTCGCTGTAACCCGCACGAAACCGGGCACATTCAACGCCCTGATCGTGTCTTATTATCAGAGCGCGGATTGGCTTCAGCTTAAACCCATTACCCAGGCAACCTACCGGAATCTCATTGAACGGCTTAGGGTGCAGCATGGTGACAACATGGTGGCGCAACTGGAATCCCGCCATGTTCGCCTTATAGTCGCTAAAAAAGCGGACACACCCGCATCAGGCAACGCCCTGCTCAAGATGCTGCGCATCCTGATGAGGCACGCCATAGAAATGGGATGGCGCAAGGACGATCCCACCCAGTATGTCCGCAAGCTGAAGAACAAAACGGACGGGCATGAGTCGTGGTCTGAAAGCGACATCACCCAGTTCCGCAATCACTGGCCGATAGGATCAACCGCGCGGCTAGCCTTGGAACTGCTGCTCTATACGGGCCAGAGGTCCGCCGATGTGCGGATCATGGGATGGCAGCATATCCGAAACAACAAGATCGACATTCGCCAGAGCAAGACGGGTGCGCATCTGCTTCTCCCTGTTCATCCGAGTCTGTCAGAGGTTCTCAGTCACGTTCCCGCAGGACAGATGACCTTTCTACTGACGGGGCAGGGGAAAACATTTTCAGCCGGTGGGTTTGGCAATTATTTCCGTGATTGCCGTCGAGCCGCTGGATTGCCAGAAGGGCTTAGTGCCCATGGCTTACGCAAAGCCGCCGCAAGACGGCTGGCCGAGGCCGGATGCAGCCTGCCGCAGATCATGGCCGTAGGAGGATGGAAAACACCCAAGGAAGCGACAGCATACCTTCGCGCTGCCAGTCAGGAACAGATGGCCGATAAGGCCATCGCCAGCCTGATGGAGTGCAAACGGTGAACAAGCATTGGCAAACCTGCGGGAACAGGTTTGCCAATAAATTCGATAAGTCTTTGAAAGGTAAAAACAATGCACACAGCATTGGAGGTCCGGGCGGGAATCGAACCCACGTACGCGGATTTGCAGTCCGCTGCATCACCATTCTGCCACCGGACCAGTGACGTGAGAGCCTTATGTCCTGTCAGGGCGCATCGGTCAAGCCGTTGTGTTGTGCGATTTTACACACCCTGTGCCACACAGACTTATGTGCGATGATTTTTATCTCATCAGTGACGCGGAAGAGGGCACTTGAAACACATGACTGCTGACTGTTCGACCACCAGCCTCCTTGGCAATCGGCCCCAGTTTTATCTGAATGATTTTGCACAGGCCCGCGATTATATGGTTGATGACCAACTCCGGCCTTCAGAAATTACCGATCCTCAGCTTTTGAAGATCATGCGCACGTTGCCACGCGAAGAATGTGTTCCCACTGCACAACAGGCAATCGCCTATGCGGATGTAAATGTGCCAATCGGGGAGAAGCGCGTTTTAGCTCAACCACTTATTACAGCACGCTTGGTACAAGCCAGCCTTTCCGAATCACTAAAAAAAACATTAATCGTCGGTGCCGGAGCTGGGTACACGGCGGCAATTTTTGCTCATTTAGGCAAAAACGTCACAGCTTTGGAATCTGATCCTACCCTCGCAGAAATCGGGGAGAGATTCTGCCAACGTCATGCCCCTTCCGTGACATGGGTCGTAGGCAACCTCAAAGATGGTCACCCTTCGAACGCACCTTACGATCTGATCTATTTCGACGGCACAGTGTTTGATATGCCCCAATTTTGCGATGAACAACTGAGTGACAAGGGGGCTATTGTCGGTATGTGGGCCACAACTCATGGCATGGCCTCTGGCTTTCAGGCGTACCGAGAAAATCGCTCTTCAACAATTTTTACCAAAACTTTCCTCTTTGATGGCTTTTTACCTCCTCTCCAGGGCCTATCGCCAACCTCAAGTTTTCAATTTTAGGCTCTGAAATATTCAACCAGAAAAATCGAGGGAGTGTGTTTTTCGAGTTTAAGTGATAGAAATATGTCCTATGTCGTGCCATGTAAGGGCAGCATAAATATTTAGTCATTTAAGTGGGAGAAGCACATGAGGCGTATTTGCGGAGTGGGCATCGGCTTAACAGCCGCGCTTTGCAGTTCCACCGCGTGGGCTCAAAAATATGATGGGAGCGGCTCCCCCACTTTTGTGCCGCATACACTGCAGGAAGCTCTTGCGTCTGCGTATCTGACTAATCCGACCCTGCAGCAAGCCCGCGCCACCTTGCGTGCTACGGACGAACAAGTGCCGACTGCCCTGGCTGGATGGCGGCCGACAGTTACGGGCAATGTCGGCCTAACTTACTATAAGGGACAGAACGACTATCAAGGCAGCGCCGATCAGCCTGGTTATTTACGCATATATGATACGCCTGGCTATACTGCCGGGGTCTCAATTCAGCAGCCTATTTATAGCGGTGGCAAGACAACGGCAGCTACCCATCAGGCTGTTAATAAAGTGATGGCCGCTCGTGCCAATCTGATTTCTGTAGAGCAGCAAGTCTTCAAGAATGTAGTGAACGCCTATGTCAGCGTTATTGAAGACGAGCAGCTTCTTCAGCTTAACATTAATAATGAGCGCGTTTTGCAGCAGCAGCTACGTGCGACCAATGAACGCTTCCGTGTAGGAGAGATTACCCGCACAGATGTAGCGCAGGCAGAATCAGCCTATGCTACAGCTAAAGCAGCCCGCCAGCAGTCTGAAGGGACGTTGCAGACAGCCCAGGCAACTTATATGCAAATTGTTGGAATGGCACCTCCGCCCAATCTCGTGCCACCACAACCGTTGGTTCTTCCGGTAAAAAATGAGCAAACTGCAGCCGCTATGGCTGTGCGTAACAATCCAGACGTTATTAATGCTCTTTTCACCGAATCTTCACAGAAAGACGCTGTTTCTGTCGCCATTTCAGCGATCATGCCAAAAATTTCTGCGACAGCAGCATATCAACGGCAAGTAAACCAAAGTTTGAATCATCAGATTGATGAAAACAAATACGCCATGCTGAATTTCAATATTCCAGTCTATCAGGGTGGTTCGGAATATGCTGCTGTTCGGCAGGCCAAACAGCAGGTGCAGGCGGCTCACCGAGAAGTTGATATTCAGCGCCGGACCGCCGCGCAGGATGCTGTTTCCAATTGGCAGAAACTGGTATCATATCAAGCTGCCATTTCCAGCAATCGCGCCGCTATCAGAGCAGGAACCGTGGCGCTGGATGGTGTGGAACGTCAGGCTATTGTTGGAACAAGCACCACACTGGAAGTTCTTCAGCAACAGGAAACACTTCTGCAGGCTCAGGTCGCTCTCGTGCAAAGTCTGAGCAATATGGTCTTGGCATCATATAATGTTGCATCTGCAATCGGCCGCCTTACGGCTGCAGACTTGAAACTGAATGTGCCCCTTTATGATGACAAAGCCTATTACCAAGCAGTAAAAGACCGGCTATGGGGAATAAACGACTACGCAGTCAATCAGCCAGGTCGTTAATTGCTGAGAGCAGTCGTTTGGCAGGAATTTTTTAATGACGTCACCTCACGAGACAGAAGAAACAGGGCGATCTGTTGCGGATGTGTTGTCATCCATAAGGCAGGTTTTGCACAACGAGCATATGGCTGCGCAGAGCGCTGGTCCATCTTCCAGCTCCGAGGATGAAGATGAGGACATCCTTGTTCTGTCCCCCGCGATGATGGCAGGCGGGACCGATTCGCATACTCATGACGGCTTGCCTTTAGGAACAGAGGACCAAACTGATACTGGACAGCCTCTCGGTTCAGAGGCCATAAAACAGAAGCATGACAGTCATGCAGATGGACCGGAGAAAAGCACGCAGGTTTTGGCAAAAGAGGCACCATCAGATGTCTCTCTCCCAGAAAATGCGGACAGTAACGAGGTTCTGTCTGTTACTGATCTCAGACAAATTGAACTGATTGATAAGGCTGAAAATATGTCCGGTTCCCTGCCGATTCCCTTGAATGACGAAACCATTTCCGACACTGGAAGTTCGTTTTCCGTTCTGCAAAAAACCCTTCAGGAAAAGTACCTGAGAGAACATGAGGAGAGAAAAGTGGCCATCACACATGAAGGTTCTCTGACTGTCGAAGATATCGTCCGTCAGGAAGTACGTGTTTTCCTCAAAAAATGGCTGGATGCTCATCTGGCGGGAATCGTGCAGGCGGCAGTCCGTAAGGAAGTAGAGCGTCTGACTCAACGCGGCCTATAACCCTGCGGTAAATATCTCTTTCCTGTCCAAGCGCAGGAAAGAGAATTACTGCTTGGTCTCTTCTTGGTATGCAGGATGCTCCATTCTGCTTGAGGCGGGGGTATAATATGCCTTCCGCCTTTTTTACGTTTGCTGGTTGGATATGATGCTGAACAAAACGTTTGAGCCTGCTGAAACTGAAAAGCGCCTTTATACTTTGTGGGAAAGCCAGAAGGCCTTTTCAGCTCAGCCTGAAAGCACCCAAGAGCCTTTCACCATCATGATCCCGCCGCCGAACGTAACAGGCACTCTGCACATGGGGCATGCGCTCACCNGATACTCTGTGGCAGCCAGGCACAGATCATGCTGGCATCGCGACTCAGATGGTTGTTGAACGTGCACTCGCGGCAGAAAACACCACGCGCCAAGAATTGGGGCGAGACGCTTTCACGCAACGTGTGTGGAAGTGGAAAGAGGAATCCGGTGGCGGAATTACGCAGCAGCTTCGTCGGTTAGGAGCCTCTCTTGATTGGCCACGTGAACGCTTCACCATGGATGAAGGGCTATCACGTGCTGTTAAGGAAGTTTTTGTCACGCTGTATCAGGAAGGCCTGATCTATCGTGACCGGCGGCTCGTTAACTGGGATCCGGTGTTCCGCTCTGCTATTTCTGACCTTGAAGTTGAAAGCAAAGATGTTGCGGGCAAACTCTGGTACATCCGTTATCCGGTAGAAGGGCAGGGCGATATCTGCATTACGGTTGCCACGACCCGGCCGGAAACCATGCTGGGTGACGTGGCCGTTGCCGTTCATCCTGAAGATGAACGTTACGCCGCCCTGATTGGTCAGTCCGTCCGCCTCCCTCTCACTGGGCGCTTGATTCCCATTGTCGCGGATCTTCACTCCGATCCTGAAAAGGGAACAGGGGCGGTAAAAATTACCCCTGCACATGACTTTAATGACTTTGAAGTTGGGCGCCGCCATCAACTTCCCATGCTCTCCGTGCTTGATGAAGAAGCACGCATCATACTCGAAGAAATAGAAGACGAACTACAGCTTGTTCCGGGCCTGGCTGATCCTGATTTTGTCAAAACATTGAACGGCCTCTCACGTGAAGAGGCCCGCCAGGTCATTGTCACCGAACTGGAAACCTTGGGCTGGCTCGAAAAAATAGAGCCACACCGGCATCAGGTGCCGCATGCTGAACGCGGCGGTGCAGTGATTGAGCCGCGCCTGACAACCCAGTGGTACTGTGACGCCGCCAAACTGGCAGGCCCGGCCATTGAAGCTGTTACCAGTGGTAAAATCACTTTCATCCCCAAACAGTGGGAAAATACCTTTTTCGCGTGGATGCGTGACATTCAGCCATGGTGTATTTCTCGCCAGTTGTGGTGGGGCCATCGTATTCCCGCTTGGTATGGACCAGATGGACACGTATTTGTTGCGCGAGATGAAGCTGACGCTCAAGCTCAGGCGGTAGGTCATTACGGTAAAACTGAATCTCTCACGCAAGATGAAGATGTTCTTGATACATGGTTTTCATCTGGGCTTTGGCCATTTTCCACATTAGGCTGGCCAGAGAAAACACCTGAACTTGCACGCTACTACCCGACAGACGTTTTGGTGACGGGCTTTGACATCATTTTCTTCTGGGTTGCCAGAATGATTATGATGGGTGAGCACTTCATGAAAGATGTGCCGTTCCGCCACGTCTTTATTCATGGATTGGTGCGGGACGAGCGTGGACAGAAAATGTCCAAGAGCAAAGGAAACGGCATCGATCCTCTGGACCTGATTGACGATTTCGGTGCCGATGCTATGCGCTTCACGATTTGCGCACTGACCGGCATTGGTCGAGACGTCAAGCTGGGGCGTAAAAAAGTTGAAGACTACCGCGCTTTTGTTACCAAAATCTGGAATGCGGCGCGCTTCTGCGAAATGAACGGCGTTAAAGCACAGGAAAATTTTGATCCAGCAACTGTCCAGTCCTCGCTCGGCCGCTGGATCATAACGGAAGCTTCCGCCGCTATTCAGGACGCCACCAGAGCGTTGGAAGTCTACCGTTTCGATGAATACGCATTAACCTGCTATCGCTTCATCTGGAATCGTTTCTGCGATTGGTTCCTTGAGTTTGCCAAGCCCGTTTTTGCCTCAACCAATGCAGCAGAAGCCGCCGAAATTCGTGGTGTTGCGGCGTATGTGCTAAACATCATCCTGCGCCTGCTGCAGCCCGTTATGCCATTTGTCACAGATGATCTATGGCATTCGTTTGGCTTTGGAGCAGAAGGAAGTCTGATTTCTGCTCCATGGCCCGAACCTGTGAAGATGACAGAAGCACAGACAGCACTTTCTGAATGTGATCAGATTATCCGTCTGATTTCCGAAATACGGACCGTACGTTCAGAAATGAATGTTCCGCCCTCTCAGAAAGCTCCGGTATTTCTGAAAGATGCAAACCCGGAAACCGTTGCTCGTGCTGAGCGCTGGAAAGAAGCCATCGCCCGTATGGCACGCGTCTCTGAGGTTGCGGCTTTGGAAGGTGAAGTTCCCCGCGGTTCCGCTCAAGCTGTTGTTGATGAAGCAACACTGGTTATTCCGCTGGAAGGCTTGATTGACATCACAGCCGAGCAAGAACGCCTCAAGAAAGAACTGGCTAAGGCAGAGGATGAGATTGAAAAAACCGAGAAAAAACTCGGTAACGAAAATTTTGTGACCCGCGCAAAGCCTGAAATTGTAGAAGAAATGCGGGAACGTTTGGAAAATCAGCAAGGTGAGCGCTCTCGTCTGCAAGCAGCGCTTGCACGCATCAGCTAATATAGCGAAGAGTGATGCAATAGCGGTCAGCGTCTGAAGAGTATGCTGACCGACTTGCGTTTACTGCGTTATGGCTTTTTCTATGACCTGAATAATCGGAGACTGAAATGTCTGATACAGCTGTTCTTGGTGGTGGATGTTTCTGGTGCGTCGAGGCCGTTTTACGTGGCATGCGCGGCATTTTATCTCTGACGCCCGGTTATGCCGGGGGCGACACGGAAGCCCCAACCTACAAGCAGGTTTGTAGCGGTCAGACAGGCCACGCCGAAGTAGTTGAGGTTGAATTTGATCCTGAAATAATCAGCTACAAAAATTTTCTGAAAGTTTTCTTTACCTTGCATGATCCTACCACGCTTAACCGGCAGGGAAATGACATAGGAACGCAGTATCGTTCTGTCATATTTTATAAAGATGAAAATCAAAAAAAAACTGCTGAAACTGTCAAAACAGAGATTGAAAAAGAAAATATATGGGGGGCACCCCTAGTCACAATAATAGCTCCTCTTACAACATTCTGGCCCGCAGAGAAGATGCATCATGATTACTATGAGCAGAACCCCGGAACAGGATATTGCGCAGCTGTTATTGCTCCCAAGGTAGCAAAAATGCGGAAAATCTTTGCTGCTCATTATGCCCTCTAAAATAAGTCAACTATTCTACACCGTCATCTTCCAAAAAGAATCGATCGCCTTCTTCGTCAAAGTCAAACAACTCGGCAAACCGAGCCCAGCCTACAACCGTCTGCAATGTTTGCCGGGCATAGTCCGGCGACATGGAGACTTCCAGCTCATCACGGAAACGTTCAGCATTCGCTGTATGAGAGGGGCGTTCGTCTAGCACGCTCCGAATCATCTTGACCAATGGAACGTGATGGATGAGCGCATGGCCCATTATGGCTTTACGCTCATCCAGATCACTTAGAACAAAATGTACACCTTCGTTGGTTAAAAGGATGTCACCGTCTTCAAGCTCAGCAAGAGCCAAGAGCTCTAACGATTCACCTAATGGGAACAGATCATCCAGTTCAAGCTGTAATTTTTCGGCCAACATGGGCAAATCTGCCCGGCCGTTGAGGGGAGGGGCTGCCAATGCTTCCATCATGCCAATCATCATGGTGATGGAAACTTGAGGAAGAGCCCTCAAAAGAGGGGCAGCCTGCGCGGATTGACCTTGGCCGGCGGCAATATCAGCTTCCGAAATGATGGGGGCGCGTTGCGTCATAAGAGCGTAGATATGATCCACAAACTGTCGGAAAGCAGCATCCTCTCTATTCCGAGGATGCGCAAAAGGCACTGACAGAATGTGCGCTATCCGACCGGGATTAGAGGAAAAGATCATAATCCTGTCACAAATCAGGACAGCTTCCTCAATATTGTGCGTAACCACCAACATGCCCTGGACGGGCAATTTTTTTTCAGCCCAGAGTTCAACTAGATCCGTACGCAGGTTCTCGGCTGTAAGAACATCCAGAGCAGAAAAAGGCTCATCCATCAAAAGAAGATCAGGCTGCACCACCAAGGCTCTGGCCAACCCAACCCGCTGTTGCATCCCGCCAGATAGTTCCTTGGGCCAAGCGTTTTCATAGCCACCCAGCCCAATCAGATCGATGGCGCTTTCCACCAAACGATCACGTTCGGCCCCATGAATGCCCTTGGCCTCCAGACCAAGCGCTACATTCTCCTCTACCGTCATCCACGGAAAGAGCGCGAACGATTGAAACACCATTGCCACACCGGGCTCCGGGCCTTTCAATGACTTTCCCTGCCACAGCACATCTCCAGACGTGGGAGAGAGAAGGCCTGCCAGAATGCGCAAAAGAGTGGATTTGCCTGACCCAGAACGCCCCAGCAAGCCAACAATTTCTCCTGCATGCAAGGAGAGACTCACATCATCCAGAACCTGAAGATCAACCGCACTATCTTTGTGATAGGCTTGAGAAACGTGCCGCGCCTCTATCAGAATAGCGCTTTTTGCACCTTCCTGAGCATCAGGAAGAGGGGAGGTCATGTACCGGTTCCTGTCTAGCTGAATTTGAGCCTGCGATAAGCGTATGCTGAAAGAGGGCGCCAGACCACCCAGTTCATGGTCATCACGAAAAGAGACATAACGACAACGCCAAGCACCACTCGGCTAACAGATCCTTCCACTGTAGCTTGGGCGATATAGCTACCAATTCCGTGCGCCTTGAGAGTAACGTCTCCCCATTGCGCCATTTCAGAAGCAACGGCCGCGTTCCACGCTCCGCCAGATGCCGCCATCACGCCAGTGAGATAATAAGGCACAATGCCGGGCAGCATGATCTTGCGCCACCACAACACGCCTGAAACATGAAAGTTACGGCCAACTTCCAAGAGTGAACCCGGAAAGGAAGAAGCTCCTCCTATCACATTAAAGAGAATATACCATTGCGCTCCCAGGATCATAAGAGGTGTGAGCCAGATATCAGGCACCAGCTGAAAATGGATGATCACGATCACAAAAATAGGGAAAAACAGATTTGCGGGAAAGGCGGCGCAATATTGGACAACAAGCTGGACATGACGCGCACGCACAGGGTCAAGCCCAAGCCAAACCCCTATTGGCACCCAGATCATGGACGCCATACAAACCATACTCACCACACGCAACAGGGTGATACCACCAAGCAGGAAAACATGAAAAATTTGTTCTGACGTATAGAACGCAGAGGCATAGCTCCATGCCTGCTCTAGGGCGACCAAAAAGATACATCCCCAGATCCCCCACCATAACCACCGCCCTGCATCAGATAACCTCGGTTGCGCCGTAGGCACAAAGCGCCTTCCAAGTGGTAGCATGCCCACTTTGCGTCCTGCCGCCAGCAGCATGCCACCACACACACTCAACAGCCGTGTGTGACGCAACAACTTGAGCGTCCACGGTTCGGGTGCCGCGGCACCTATCGAGGGAGTAACATCTAGCCGAAAGCGGGTTGCCCAAGATGCAAGAGGCCGGAACACTATCTGGTCGTAAGCAAGGATAGCCAGCAGCATAGCTATGATCGCAGCGAACACTGCTCCAATATTTCTCTGGCTAATGGCTACGCCCACATAAGCGCCAATACCGGGGAGAACAATGTGGGTATTTCCAACAGTAATAGTTTCCGAATACACGACCATAAACCAGCCGCCCGCCATGGACATCATGGAATTCCATACCAGTGACGGAATGGCACAGGGAACTTCCAGCCGCCAGAATTTCTGCCAACTTGTCAGTCCGAAGCAGCGTGCGGCCTCCTCTAACTCCTCAGGCACGCTTTTAAGCGACTGATACATGCCCATAGCCATATTCCAAGCCTGGCTGGTAAAAATCGTGAAGATGGCAGCTAATTCGGCACCAAGCACGCGCCCCGGAAACAATCCGAGAAAAAAGGTAACCGTAAATGTCAGAAAACCAAGAATGGGGACTGACTGCAAAACATCCAGCAAAGGCACCAGAACATGTTCAGCCCTTCGGTTTTTAGCCGCCAATGTTGCATAGCAAAATGTAAAAACAAGGGAGAGTGCTAACGCTGCAAACATCCGCAACGTTGTACGCAGAGCATAACCGGGCAACCACGCAATATTAAGATGTAAAGGGGCCACAGCCGGAGATGAAAGCGGCGCAAGCATATGTCGCACCGAATTTCCGACCAAAATGGCAGCCCCGATCACACAGACCAATAAGACTGCATCAACACTGTTCAAGTGACGGATGGAAAGGGGAGAGGAAGATGCTGGGGATCGAAAAGAAGTCTCTGGTCTGGTCGCCGTCATGGCAGACCTGTTCCTGTACTGCCAAAACCCCCACTACCGCGTTCAGTTTCATCCAGTTCCGTACATTCCGTCCAGGAAATACGCTCAACGGGAGCGATAACAGCCTGAGCAATACGCATGCCACGCTCAACCGTAAAAGGTTGCTCACCAGCATTCAGCATGATCACCCCCACTTCTCCGCGATAATCTTCGTCAATTGTACCGGGAGAGTTCGGAAGGATAATGCCGTGCTTCAGCGCAAGACCAGAGCGAGGACGAATCTGCAATTCATAGCCGGGAGGCAAGGCAATACGTAGGCCTGTTGGCACCAACGCTCGTCCTCCAGAAGGCAGGGTTAAGGGCGCATCAAGCGCTGCAACAATATCCATGCCCGCAGCCCCGGCTGTAGCGTAAGAAGGCAGGGGAAGGTCTTGGGCATGCGCAAGACGCTGCACCCGCACTGTAAGGCCGGCATTCCGGGAATCAAGTGCGGGCATGTAGGTATACTCCATCCGTAGTTTAAAAGTCAGATGTACTACAAAACCAATCCATAATGGAGATGGCAAGCCTGCGAGCCACTTCTTCTTTTGTCATGCGTGGCCAGTACTCCACACCCTGAGGCGTTATAAGGAGAATCTGGTTTTCAACACCGCCCATCACATTCGCAGCTAGACTGACATCATTTGCCACAATCCAGTCACATCCTTTACGGGTCCGTTTTGCCACGGCATAGGCTTCCACGTTTTCCGTTTCGGCGGCAAACCCCACAACCAGACGCGGACGATGTACGGACGGTGCGGAAATCTCAGCAAGAATGTCAGGATTGGCCACCAGAGAAAGAGGCGCAGGAACATCATCCCGATCTTTCTTTTTCATCTTCTGGTCAGCTTCAGAAACGGGCCTCCAGTCAGCCACGGCCGCAGTACAGACTGCGACGTCCTGAGGGGGAAGACGCATAACTGCCGCCTCCATTTCCCGGGCTGTCTCACAGGAAATCAGGGTAACGCCAGCAGGAGCCCGTAATGCTGTCGGACCACTAACCAGCGTTACATCCGCACCCAAGTCGGCTAGCGCGTCCGCAATGGCATAACCCTGTCGCCCGGAAGAACGATTGGCCAGATAACGAACTGGATCAATTGGTTCATGCGTAGGGCCGGCCGTCACTACAATTTTCTTTCCGGCCAAAACCGCTTCGCCGTGACGTACACGCTGGCGGAAAAAACCGATCACAGCGTCTTTTATATCATTGGGCTCGGCCATACGACCCACCCCAAATTCTCCGCAAGCCATTCCTCCTGCCACAGGAGAAACCAAAAGCACACCTCGTTTAGCCAATATCGCCATATTGGCCTGTGTGGCAGCATGCTCCCACATGCGCACATTCATGGCGGGCACAACCATGACGGGGGCATCTGTTGCCAGAAGAACCGTGCTGGCCAGATCATCCGCCAGCCCATTAGCCATTTTTGCCAAAAGATTGGCTGAGGCAGGGCACACCAGAATAAGATC
The DNA here is from genome assembly GCA_008042535.1 of Drosophila tani. NCBI lineage: Eukaryota > Metazoa > Arthropoda > Insecta > Diptera > Drosophilidae > Drosophila > Drosophila tani. Next base: position 4,110 of record VNJO01003381.1, on the reverse strand, counting down.
AGCAGATCGGGAGAGGGCAATATGGCCCATCTCCTGTTCTGCTGTCAGCGAAAAGAGATCTGTATAAACAGGCTCTCCGGTCAAAGCCTGTAAGGTGAGGGGGGTCACAAACTGGCTCCCCCCATCCGTCAGCACGCAACGGACCTGCACGTTACCACTCGTGAGCAGCCGTATGAGTTCCGGCGCTTTGAACGCAGCGATACTCCCGCTCACAATCAGCAGAACGGAACGGTGATGCTGCTCAGTCATGAGTTTTACAGACGCCAGCCGGAATGGATGGCTGCAATCCCCCCGGAAAGAGACTGATAGCGGACATGAGAAAGACCAGCTTCACGGAACATATCTGCCAGCGTTTCCTGATCCGGGAACATACGGATGCTTTCTGCCAGATATTGATAGCTGTCCCGGTCTTTTGCGATCAGATTGCCCATGGCAGGCAGGACCTTGAAAGACCATGCATCATAAACAGGAGACAGAGCCGCAACCTGAACGCGAGAAAACTCAAGGCACATAAAACGCCCCCCCGGTCGCAGTACGCGACGTGCCTCGCGGATAACAGCCAATTTATCCGTACAATTCCGCAACCCGAATGCAATTGAGACACGGTCCACGGACATATCTTTAAGTGGGATAGCTTCGGCATCCACCACACAGAAGGACAGATCAGATACAAAGCCTCGGCTCAGGGCGCGATCCCGCCCCACGGAGAGCATGCTCGCGTTGATATCGGTCATAATGGCAGGACCACCGCCACCCTTGAGCCATCCGAAGGTAATATCTCCCGTGCCGCCAGCCAGATCCAGCAGGGAAAGCCCAGGCTGTGGGCCAAGTTCCGTCACGAATATCCGTTTCCAGACACGATGGATGCCCAAGGACATCAGATCGTTCATGACATCGTATTTTCCCGCCACGCTATCAAACACAGCGCGGACGAGGGGCTTCTTTTCTTCCTTCCGAACAGAACGGAAACCAAAATCAGTTTCTTCAGCGTGCGGAGCAGAAGACACAGGGGAGGGCGCAAAGCTATTGTCGGTCATGACCATACCCTATACCCTGCTTTTCACTCATGCCGGAACTCCCTGAAGTCGAAACCGTGATGCGTGGTATGCAGATTGCTCTGCAAGGCCGCGTTATTCAGACAGTCATTATTCGTAGACATGATCTGCGATGGCGGATTTCCGCCGATTTTTCGCAGCGTGTTTCCGGACGGAAAGTTATCGGCTTTCGTCGTCGCGGGAAATATATTCTCATGCGACTGGCAGGAAATCTCTCTGTGATTCTCCATCTGGGCATGTCGGGACGCATCATTCTCGATTCTAGCGGACCACCAGCACCTCATGAACATGTGGTATTTGTCACTGACGATAAAAAAAGATGCGCCTTTGTCGATCCTCGCCGTTTTGGCATGATTGATGTAGTCCCGACGCAGGCTGAAGATACGTATCGGCTTCTTTCTGGTATGGGTCCTGAACCACTGGAGGCCGACTTTTCGCCGGCAACACTGCAAAAAAGCTTCGTCCGTAAAAACGCCTCGATAAAAACCGTGCTGCTTGACCAGAAAGTTGTTGCCGGCCTGGGGAATATCTACGTGTGTGAAGCCCTGTTTAGAGCGCGCATCCACCCCGACACACCAGCCGGAATTTTAAAGAAAAAACAGATCACCCTTCTGCACAGCGCCATCCAGACCGTTCTGACAGAAGCCATTGCCGCAGGCGGCTCCAGCCTTAAGGATTATGTCAGGCCAGAGGGAGGGTTAGGTTATTTCCAGCATGCGTGGAAAGTGTACGGACGCAAGGGGCTGGCATGCCCGGACTGTCCCGGCCCTCCTAAATGTGCAGGCGTGCAGCACATGACACAGGCTGGACGTTCAACCTTTTTTTGCCCGCTTCAGCAGGAAAAAAGGTAATTTCAGCCCCCTTCTTCCCCGAACATACTTGACTACGGCTGCCTCTCTGGATTACAGCACCGCTACTCTTTTGGCCGACGTAGCCTTGCTGCGACGGCGTTCATTTTTTGTGCTGGACAGAATAGAACTCATGGCGAATATCGCTTCAGCGCGTAAGCGCATCCGGCAGACCGCTAAGCGGACTGCTCGCAACACTGCTCGCAAGTCTCGTATGCGCACCTTTATCAAGAAGGTGGAAACCGCCATTGCAGCTGGCAATCAGGAAGAAGCACGGGAAGCGCTACGTCTGGCTCAGCCGGAAATCCAGCGTGCGGCAACCAAGGGTGTTGTTCATCACAACACTGTGGCGCGCAAGATTTCTCGCCTGTCTGCTCGCGTTAAGTCTCTGGCCACTGCCTGAGATCAAAAAGGCTTTTAAGGCCTTTTTATTGCGCTTTGATAAAGCCGAATCATCGCTGGGTGGTTCGGCTTTGTTTTTGTACACCACGCAGTCAAGCATGGCTGAAATGATCTGGCATGAAGATAGATTTTCGTTGCCCGAGCGTGAGCCTTACATTACTTTCCGCTGATAGTCTCAACGCAGGAACAGCGTGCTGTCTGCCTGTCTGGCCGCTTTATTCTAACGCGGCATGAGATTTGCCGGAAAAGGCTGCCTGGTTGTCGCGCAAGTGGCACCCTTATCGTAAATCATACGCGGCCAACCGCGTTTTATGACCGCTCGGGAGCATAGATGACAATCGGAGTGGACGATGATGAAAGCGCCTTCTCACGCATGGATGACAGCAAGCCTGTTGAGGAGTCATGGCTTCGTATCTGCTCAAAGCTGAAAGGGGAGGTCGGTGAGGTTGAATACCGCACATGGCTGACCAAAATTGCACTCGGCCCGATTGACGGGGACGAGATCACTCTCCTTTTGCCTACCCGCTTCCTGCGCGATTGGNCCTGCGCGATTGGGTGCGCAGTCAATATGGCGACCGCCTGAGCGAATTGTGGAATCAGGAAATCTCTTCCATACGCCGGGTAGAACTTCAGGTTGCCCGCCCCGGAGATCCGGTTGCGCCGCCTATCATGCTGGATGAACCTACCACACAAGCAGCACCGCCCCCGGCAACCGGAAGCATCTTTGAGGATACACCGCGCACCGCTCCTGAAGTGAAAAGTGATATTGTCGCCTCTCTGGATACGCGCTTCACATTTGATACATTTGTGGTCGGCAAACCAAACGAATTTGCTTATGCTTGCGCGCGTCGCGTGGCAGAAAAGCCGTCCAGTGTTGGGTTCAATCCTCTATTTTTGTATGGCGGTGTTGGTCTAGGCAAAACGCATCTGATGCACGCAATCGGGGCTGAACTGCTCCAGCGCGGGAATGTCTCTGTGGCCTATATGTCGGCAGAAAAGTTCATGTATCGGTTTATTGCCGCCATCCGCTCCCAGTCCACTATGGAGTTCAAGGAACAGCTTCGCTCTGTAGATGTGCTGATGATTGATGATCTCCAGTTCCTGATCGGCAAGGACAACACGCAGGAAGAATTCTTTCACACCTTCAATGCGTTGGTGGATGCAGGACGGCAGATAGTGGTGTCTGCGGACAAATCACCGTCTGACCTTTCTGGCCTTGAAGACCGACTACGAACCCGCCTCGGTTGCGGTATGGTGGCTGACATTCATGCCACAACCTTTGAACTGCGTATCTCCATTCTGGAAGCAAAGGCTGCCGCATCAGGCGTGGTTGTTCCTGCGAAAGTTCTGGAGTTTCTTGCCCACAAGATCACATCGAACGTGCGAGAACTGGAAGGCGCCCTTAACCGCCTGATTGCGCATGCCAACCTGTTTGGCAGACCTGTGACGCTGGAAGCCACCCAGGATGTGCTGCATGACATTCTCAAAGCGCATGATCGCCGTGTCACCATTGAAGAAATTCAGAAAAAAGTGGCGGAACACTGGAACATCCGCCTAACTGACATGTCATCCGCTCGCCGAGCCCGGGCCGTGGCGCGCCCACGGCAGGTTGCCATGTATCTGGCCAAACAACTGACCAGCCGTTCACTTCCGGAAATTGGGCGCAAGTTCGGCAACCGTGACCATACAACAGTCATGCATGCCGTTTCCCGCGTTGCCGAACTGATGGAACGGGATGCAGCATTTGCGGAAGATGTGGAGCTGCTACGGCGTATGCTGGAGAGCTGATTTTTTCAGTTTTTTCC
>VNJO01003371.1:0-23207 GCA_008042535.1 Drosophila tani | reverse complement strand
GTTTCGCGATTTTAAATAATAATAAATAAATAAATAAAAATACAAATACTTATGTTATTCCCCTGACAATAAGGCTGCACACGTCCCCCGTTGACGCAATAGTTGAGGTGTCCAGTGTTGTCCTCCTGCCCCAGATAGCCAGCATTGGTGTGGATCACCTGGATGACGCTGGCATCGTCGTGGGACAACCGGAAGGTATTGCTCTTCTTGCGCTCGATTAGAGGTCGTGCTGGGTCTAGGCCTATAATGCGATACTGCTTCTTCGTCAGGTGGTTGCTGATCATCCCGCAGATGTGGGCTCCGAGAGAGTGGCCCACGCAGGTGATACGCTCCCTCACGGCTCCATAGTGCGTGAGGAAGGCGTAGATCTGGGCAGTGCACTGGGCCGTCAGCCGGGTGTTGATCAGCGAGTGAAGGTAGCAGGGATATCGGGTCAGAGGCCGCCAGTCCACGGTTATTACGTTGAAGTCTCGAGATAAGTAAGCTGAAAGGGTGATGTTATTAGTGATTTTTTATTATAGTTAATAGATTTAGTATCTTTTCTATAATTATAATTAAAACGTAAGACCTTTCCTACAATATTTTTTCCTTATCTCTTGATATTGGCTCTCTCTTTTTAAAATCTCTTAAATAAACCCTATATTTCTTGCCAGGACTTACCATCCCTTAGAAACTGCAGGTGTATGTCAATGGCGGTTCCATTAAAACCATGAATTATGAAGACTGTCTCACGTTGCTTGCTGAATCCGCCCTGGTAGAGAGTCATTGGATTTTTTACATTTAGCGCAATCCCTCGACGCGGTCCATTGCTATAAAAAATACAAAAGCTAATTTATTAGTCATAAAAAAAGATAAGATAAAATTTACTGTATAAATTCAACTATGACTAACACTCCCAATAAAAATCACTTAAACTGAGTTGTAGACTTAATAAGTCTTTCTTGATTATCTACCTTATCTAATTTTAATCTATAGGCTAATAAAACTACTTTAATTCTTAGCAGATAACTCATTGTTGTTAGTGCATGTTATTCTCTTAAATAGAACAGCCGGCATTCCCGGTGACTATAAAACCGGAGAAACCTCTCGTGCGGCAACTAAACCAAAAAAAGAACATTATTCCGTGGGCTTTTGTATTGGATCTAATAGTGGGTAATAAGAGTGTCCCTAGCTTAAGAAGATATATGATACAGAAAATCCGCTTAAAAAGAGAGAATTGTTAGATGATCTCTTATGAAGAAAGCAACAAGATCCTCAACTCAGCAAACCCCTTCTATAAGTTCTTCAAGTAACGATACCCAAGAACACTTGTTAAGATGGCTTTCCCCGAACTCTGTAATGACACTAAATAATTTCAGAAGAAAGCCTCGACCGCCTTCGGTTAGTCTTCCAAGAACGGAGGTGTCAGTCCGGTAATTTTTCGCTGTTATACAACCGTCAATCTGTTGACAACATCATGTAATTATCCCAACCGTAACAATGGCTTGGCTACTGACCAAAAATGGCCATTACCAGATGCAGCAATGGCTCATCCTCTTCAGAGGCGGAGGAGTTGGAGGTGGAGCTGCCAGATCTTGCCCAGACAAGTCGGGCGAGTTGTTGGAGGCGCCGTTTTTAAAGCGTTTTTATTTGCCAATTGGCAATTGGCAATTGATGTCATCGTTAACCACGTTTAGCGGTCAATGCGGCTCCTCCAGCCTCCGGCCTGCTTTTCTCGGCGCATCATCACTGCCCCCTTAGTGGGTCAGTGGCCGGTTTCGCGGAAACAAGTTGCCCGCCGCCCATTAAATGCACTCTTATTTTTCGGTATTCCGCCTGTTTAATATCCTTTTGGTTGCACAAGTCCATCGGCAGTTGACACACTAACCGAGTAAGCAGTTCCAGTTGCCTAACACCTGGGGAGGAACTTTCATCGCCAGGAATTTGGAAACTCTCTGTATCGAGGCGGAATTTAATAATTAAATTTATAATTTATCGATTTTGTGACAGGGTGAGTGCTCAGTACACTTTAAGTTGCCAAAAGAAAGTTTTTTTTAGCCTAAATCAACTTTTATATTTACACACAATTTAAAAGCTAATTTCTTTCCCTTACTAAAAATTTTAATTAAGTTGAGGGTATTTAGAACCTTCTCAATAAAAAGAAGATCTACTTAAACTTACGGAGAGTACAGCCTTTGATCGATATATGGACTGGGGCAAAAGTTCTTGTCGCGCATAAAGCAACGCAAGACATTCAAGTCCAGAGCTCCACTGTTGAGCAGATTCTTCCAATCCCTTTGACTTAGCAGCAGGGTTTGTGCTTCTGCAAAGGTATTTTTTTAGTGGGTTAAACTTTCGCCATTATTTCCGCTTTATTCCAATAAAATATGGCGAACAAAATTCGAATTTATTTATAGTATTTTCGATTTTATTCAGTACTTTAAACAAATATTTGTACGCTCGATCAATGCAAATTTCACCATATTTATTTGGAAAGTAAGGACTAAGTATATCCTTTTTGTCTTTTCCTTGTTTTTGTACCTTTGGCGAATACTGTAAATATGCAGAGCACGACAAGATATTTCATTTTATGTTTGGAGTTTTTAATTTGTGATTAACTTATATTCATTTATTTTAAATTTTAGATTTTTTGATGATTTTTTTTCCCAGAAATGTAAGCCGAAATTATATTATAAGTAAGATTGATCCTCTTATTTAGTAAAACATATTCACTCTTATAGATTTTAAAACTTATTCAGTTTTAAATTGTAATTATTTCAAACGTATTTTATTTTCAGTGAGCTATTATATTTGTTGCTTTGAATATCTAAGAGGATTTATTTTTTAAACTTTTTTAAACACAATGTATTATATTAAATCAGCACATAGGAGGAATTTCCTTTAAATTTCCATAATCGCATTTGTAATTAAATATTGTCAGAAACTTGTCACCAATCGAATTAAAAGTTGGGAAATCGCGTTTAATTATTAAGTTTTTCTCCCAGGACTTTGGGGCTTGCCTCCTCGCGCTTTTCATTTGCCTTTCACATATTTTTGGTTTCTGAAACCAGATTCCACTCGACTTGTCTCGTTTAAATCGACAATCTGCACTGATTTCACATGTTTCTTAATTGATATCCATTGGTAGTTTTTGCCAGGCGGTTTCATCGTAATCCTTTGCATTGAAATTAGCAATTTTGATTTTGTTCGCGAGACCAACGTCTGGCACACTCGCGCTTCGCGCTGCAAATGTGCTGTAAAAGCGTGAAATGCGCAAGCAAAGGAAAATGCAGTCGCTGTCGCTGGCAGAGGCAGCAGCACAAGCTGAAATTGCAACTGAAACAGCAGCAGCAGCAGCAGCCGCAGTAACTGCAACAATATTAGCAACCCAAGCAGCAACGGCAAAAACTGGCTATAGAATTGCGTTCAGCTCAGCTCAGTTGCCTGTTGCCTTGACTTTGCTTCAGTTGGCTCTACCTCCACTAGTTGGCTTTGGCTAATAAATAATACACAAGTATGCCCCTCTATTACAGCTATTGTGGCGGTATTTTTTCGTTTTTTTTTTTTTGTGTCTGCCAGGCGACGTCTGTGAAATGAAAACTCATGGCACACGCAACGCTGCACTGATTTTGATTATGAGTTGGGAGAGTTTTCCAGCTCAATGCCATTGGCTTCTTCATGGTATCTGCTTTGTGGTTGGTAATTTATTAGGCTTGCCATTTACATAATATTCGCTAGGCTATGTGAATGCAAATTCTTATAATTTTTTCTCTTACAACATATGGCAAGTTTGTTTCCTAAGTCGTTTGTTTTGGCTGAGGCAATTCGTTCATCTTTGGGGCGAGTGGCTCGCCTTAAGCCCAATTGCTTTCGCATTAACCTTGTTAGGAGAGGTTCAAGGCGAGTTGAAAATGGAAAGGCTCTAGTAGAAGTTGGAAATAGTTTTGGAAGCATTTATCAGGTTAATCTGGGGCGCAGAAAAGTGAAAGATTGCATTGTTTGGCTAGGCTTTGCGTGGCGCGCTTGTTAAAATATTATAAAAATATATATATATATAATAAAAGCGCTATTACAAAAATGCATTGGAATGCACGCATAAATATAGGCATTTAGGCGGATAAATACCCATTATATTTTAAGCTGTTAAATATAGTCAAGACTTATCGATAATCTGAATTCATTTCCATTTATCATCGTTGATTATTCATATAAGCTCTTGAGTTGTTAGAAAGAGTGCACATAATTATTGTTTTTAAAGCTTTTTAGACTGTAAAACGTTTAAGTTTCATTAAAATTTAAATTAGGCTTGGAATTTTATCAACTATAAATCAAGCTGTAAGCCAGGATAAGCTAATTACGATTATCATGATTTTTAATACGAAATATTCGAGACTATATTTAAATGAAGACTATTTAAAGATTACTTTTGATGTGATACACTTTTATGTCAATAAAGTAATTTTAAAGGTATTACTTATTTATTTATATTTATTTATAGTCTGGTATATTTTAAAAAAGCCCACAATATACTAATTTATTTTTTAAAATAGCTCACAATATTTAAATATATACCGGAGTATAAATAAATATAAACAAATATGTTAATACAATATTTCTAGAGACATCTTGCATGCTTTTCTTGTCATAAAACTGTGAATAAGTATATTTATGTCCTTGCTCAGCTAAATATTTATTTTAATTACAACTTTGTCTTTCACATTATTTAATGTAACTTTAATCCTAAACCTGGATCACAACACCTTTAAGCTATAATTTTCACACTTTCCCCTCACTGACTTACCTCGTAAACAGCTGATATCCTATATATCTCTTGGGGCACGTTTCCCACAATAAAATGTGACAGTTGAGGGGATTCAAGTCGAAATTGCCATTACGAAAGAAGAACTGCAAGGCCTCTCTATGATATTTGGCTGTGAAAAGAGGAAGCTATATCACTTTCACACACTTATCCTTATCACTCGACGCGATCTTCCCACTTACACGCGTCCGTGAGCGAATTCAGGGAAAGTAGGGTCAGCAGCGACAGTACCATAAGGCCGGGCAGCATTTTCAGCCAAAAAAATATAAAGTTTGCATTTAAATTCGTATCACGGAGCAGAGCTGCGAGCCACATGGGGTTAAATGGAAGGCGTATGTCTAATTGAACGCTAAACTCGCATCGTTTTCTGCCAAACTATGGGAGCTAGAGCTTTTAAAAGCTGCATCCGCTCAAGAAAATGGAAAACGAATGAAAAATCTCCCAAAAAAATTGACACTCACGAACAAACGACCCGGCGCCATCGCCATCGTGGATTGGGTGACATTGCTTTGTGGGGAGCCAGTTGATAGGCACACTTGTTTTCATCTTTTCGGTTTTATGTGCACAGAAGTTGCGTGTAGCCGAAGCCCCGATTTCCATATGACCAGAGGCACTGGGAGAAATACTAGTAAAAAATATAATAAGAAAAATAGAATGTGGACAAGCTGTTTAATTAGGAATTATTTTATGTGGGGCATTTATAAACTTTTATTTAAATTGTCTTTATTATTATTCTTTTAATTAAGGTTTAATTTATTTAATACCTTATTTTATGATTTTTAAAGGTGTATTTATTTATTGTTGACTGATGCGGGTTTCACAATTGTCTAGATAGTTATAAACGACTATTGATTGCTACATGTGGACACCTGCAGGCTCTCCAGCACGGCAGGCCACGGCAATAAAGAATAAAACTAATTAAAAAAGCTCTACCAAAGAGATAGCAGAGAAATAAATTGTGAAACATATTGAAAATGTTGCTAAAAGTTGTGGCATTGATCTTAGAGAAGTTAAACGCTATCATACACTTTGCATTTCTTTCTAAACATTTAACAACTTAGCGTTAAGTGTGGTCAGTTAGAGTTTATGATAGCTGAGGCCTACTTTTAGGGTCACATTATCCAAGGGTCAGTTAACTCTCACTGAACACCACCCAAGAAAAAGATAGAGAGAAAAGTCAGGAAAAAGATCAAGCCCCTAAATGACATCAAATGCGCTTTTCCGCGGCAATTTTCCCAAACGAAAGCAAACATCGTAGGGTCTGCGGCTAATGCAACTTTGATTGAAAGTAATGAGCTTGTTGGCCTACAACACCGCAAAACGGGGCTAAGTTAACTGCAGACCATGGCTTTTTGATATAGTAAAGCCATTCCGTGGAAAGGAAAATGAAAATGCAAATAAAAAGGAAAACCAAACCGAAAAGACACCGCAGTGCAGTGAGAAGAAAAACTTTAGACACAGCAATAGTTTTCCTTAACTCAGGCCACAGGTTGTTGCTCTATTTTAAAGGGGGTTTAAAATAATAGCAGCCAAGGTTGTTAGGAGAAATAAATAATACATAATTATAATCGTACTTTTTATAATAAAGTATATTGTATTAAAGAGTCTCAGGAAAGCGGTGTTACTTCCATTACCTTCCTTCCTCAGATTTCCTTTGGCTTTTCATGGTTGTTAGTTTCAGGCAATCTCTTGTTAATTCAGCCAACTTGTTTGCTTTTTTGGTTAAGGCTTTGAATTACCGCAGAATAAGTGGCAATTGCATAACATTTTCCCGGCCTGCAGTGATAGTGAACTAGTTTTTGTGATATTGCACTGCCATTGTCTGGGCTGCCGAAATCTAGCCCTTTAATTAGCCTTGCAATTATAATCGACATCTGGCTAATTACCTCAGTATTCACACCCATGAAATAATGTTGCAATTGGCGGTGTGAATTATGGCTAGTTTTCCATATCATTTGCAATGGCCATCAATCAGCTTACAAATTAAATCATTTTTGCTGCCTTTTCTTTCGCTAATTAAACACATTTCAGATTAATTGAGCATGACCAGATTTTGGCTTTATTCGCTCATCTACATTTTACAGTTTTATAGCTAAAGTTTTTAATAAAGTTGGTAAGTTATGGGGCATAACGGAGACCGGAAACTTCCTGAAAATATTTATAAGCTAAATAGTTGTAATGTTTATTTTGTATAATTTATAGCATATTATGGCAGAACACACATGTCTCAGATAAATGGGATACTTGTATTTTTAATCAATATTTGTATTTTATTTTATTATTATTTTTATTGAGATAAAAAGAATACACAATATAGTATACAATATATGTACAAGAATATATTAAAACACACTCTAAAATATATGAAGAAATATTTAACGAAGATTAATTAATCTTTCGCTATGATTTATAATGAATATGTATTAATATATTAACAAAACCAATGTTTTTCATAGAAAATGTCACAACTAAGCAAGCAGTATATGGTGGTGACACTCACTAAATGTTAAAATAAGGCGTTAACATAAAGCTCTTCAGGTTATTTCTTGTCCAAAGCTTTAAGAGCTTTCTTTTGAGCCAAATACAAGTATAAAATTTCATTTACTTTCACTGGTAATTTAATCAGTAGCTCCCGCAACTTCTGTTGTTTGTCACTCTAATTTTATTTAAAATATTTACTAGGGGTGTTACTGTTGTTGTTTTTTTTATTTCTTAGAGCTCTAACAAATTACTATTAAAAAAAAAAATATATATATTGTAAAATCCCAAAATGTCATTTAATTAACTATTTCCATTTTATCCAATCTCAGTTCTAGGAGAACTTCCAATTTTAATTTTCTCCCAAACAATGGATTAAGCTCCCCTCAATAGACCAAATCAAGAATAAAGATTCCATTGAAGGATCCTTATTACTTATGCAAGTCCCAATCAATTTTCAATTTTCTGCCTACGCACACACACTCTGGGAATTCCTTGGAAAATAATCGGAAAAGCTTTGCCTACTTACAGATAGTTTAGAACTTGCGCCAACTTACGATGCTTTTCAGCGAGTCTAATCAAAATGGGCCATAAATTCCAAAGGAAGAGTCGGTATAAAATTGCTCTGAGCTTTGTTTTTGCCGTGGCTCTTACTTCCTTTGGAGCAACTTTACTAATTAATTGTGCACTTGAGAATTTTTGAGCAAACTCTGGAAACTTAGCGGAGATCCATTGGGAAAGAGAGGGACTGTGTGTGAGTGTGAGGTGTTTGGTGCTGGCAAAGTTGACGAGTAAATAAACTAACAATTTTTCCTACTTAATTAACAAAATTGTTTTAATGCCCCTTTCCTCCTCCGTCCCGCCGGCTGCCAAGTGAGGCGTGAAGGGATGGCGACGACGACGACGACGACGACGATGCGATGCTGTCAACATTGAACGACAGACCGACCGACCGACTGGCTAAATGACTGAGCAAACAAAACCGAAGTGCGCCCGGCTCCTGTGTTGTGGAGTACGGCAATAATTAAACTCGTCACAGGAGAGACTGGTGGCGCACAGGATACTGGCGGCGAAAGGATAGGCCACAGGAGCAATGCAAATGAGCAGCACATGGAGAAAGAGTCGTAAAGAAGCTGCTTAGAGGGGTGGTGACTTTTTCGCGGCAAGTTTTAGATGATTTTGTTATAATTTTGTTGTAAAATTTATATACTTTATGTATAAACTACATCTTTGAGGTATATTTAAAGTTAAAGATATCTCTAAATTTTTATCAGTAAATTTTTCATCAATAAACTTTTTTGTAATAAAATGTTCACCAGTGTTCAATTGTGAATTTTGTATCAATAATTTTAAATAATTGATTTTTTAACCTTAAATTTATTACCAGTAAATTTTTTATCAATAATTTTTCATAATTGAATTTTTTTAACCGTAAATTTTTACCAGTGAATTTTTTATCAATAATTTTTTTATAATTGAATTTTTCAATCGTAAATTTTTTACCAGTGAATTTTTGTCCAATCAACTTTTTACCAATAAAATTATTACTACTGAATTTTTCACCAAAAAATGTTTCATAATTGCTTTTTTCACAGTAAATTTTTCACCAACAAAATTTTACCAGTGAATTTTTCACCAACATTTTTTTCATCAATAAATTTTTCAACAGCGAACAGTGATTTTTTTACCAATCAGTTTTTTCCAATGAACTTTTTCACCAGAGAATTGATCACCAACAAATTTTAACCAATAAATTTTTAGTCAGCGATCTTATTACCAAGGATTTTCTTAGCAATAATTTGTTCACCAATTATTTGTTCACCAATAAATTTTTCACCAATTAATTTTTCAAGAAGAACCACTACATTTCATCACCATATTTTTTAAAAACTCATATAACATTAATAAAGTTTTTTTAAGGATTGAGATATATTCATGATCAGCAATGCAAAAATGATATTTCGTATTCCCTTTGCAAGACAATGCTCATTTTCACTGCCCTGTTAGCCAAAGAGTTCATTCCGCTTTTTATTGCAAATAACCTTTGGATTAACATATAAAGGAGTTCTCCAGCATTCGATTGGCATTCTATTGGTTTGCGCTGGCCACTTGGCTCCACAATAAATTGTGACTGTTGGAAAAGTGCAAGAGTGCAGCGAGCAGCGAGCAGCTTATGAATTGCATTACAAAGTCGCATAAATTGTCGCATTCGCAATGCGCCAAAAGTGCGCGCAACAAATCGTTTTGGCGCCAAAATGCATTTATCATGGCCAGAAAGTCGCATCCATGGCGCAAATTCAATCTGATGTCAGGAAACGCGAGAATTATGAGCTTAGCCCGGGCTCAGCGGCTCCCAGGGGTGGTGTAGGTGGTCTTCTGGGTGGTTTTTGGGTGGTGGTCCTTGGGGTGGCTTCGTGTGGCGATGGCGTGAAATGTCTCGGCTGAATTATGCGGATGCTTTGACAAGCTCTTTTTCCGCTCAGCTTTCCATTGACTTTTAATGGCTCCGCCCCGCATTATTGAGATTTACAGCTTGCGGATTTATTGGCCATCCAGGAATGGTTTATGAAAGTGGCTAACGCAGGCTTCACAGGAAAAGGTAGCAGAATGCGATGATTAAGAATGGCGGCTTTTATTGAAAATATATAGTGGCGGGCCATTTTTTTTTCAGAAAATGTGACGAGTATTTGCTTCTCATATTATAAATGAAAAAATTCTTAGTAAGTGAAAAAAAGATAATATTGAAAGCAAGTCTTCATTGGAAGAAATACTTTAAGTTTGCAGTAATTTCTTGGTTTGAGCTCGCAGAATTTTAATTAAAAGGGCTACATGAGACTGGCCAGGAACGCCGGCAACATGTGCGGCGGGGCCACTCTGGTGCTTTATCCCATTGTCTAACAAAAATGTGAATTAACTCGAGGAATTATAATATTAAATTGTTAACTTTGCTTAAGTGCAGCTCATCCGGCTTTAAATATTCTACCCTTTCATCTCAATTAGACAGTGTACTGAGTCCTCTCGATCCCTTTTCAATCTAACGCTACTTGAATTTACGACCTTCGGCCCATCGGCGACTGATTTATACAAGTTAATTAACACTTTTGTTGGCCTAACCCCCGAAAATACAATGAATGCCGAACGAAGGCCATTCATAATACGGCAAGTCCTTTATTTTCCACACACACAGCCTCATCTACTTCTCCTGCTCCTCACCTATGTCAACACAAAGGCGAACAAAAAGGACAATTAAACCCTTTGAAAAAAGCAAGGGAGGCAAATATAAACACAAACACACAGGACACAGGCTGGGCGAAGGTGAAGGTCAGGCCGCAAACCCCTTTGCCAGGACAACAACGATTTATTGGATATTGTCGCTGGATTTTCACAACATTTTATCGTCTCCAGACGGACGGAGATAAACGCAATAAACAATCGAGAGAACGTTCGAACGGGGGGCATATTTAGACTTTTCTTAAGTAAATTATTGCTGAAATCGACAGGCGGGCAGCAGGCAGCAGACAGCAGGCCCGGAAGCTCAAATGGGCGCAAAAATGTCATTAAATGGTAGCCACGACAGGCGTCCTTCCACTGCCACAACCTCTTCCTCTTGCCAGACCATTCATCCATCCATCCTGCTGGTGGTGGAGAGCGGGCAAGTTGTTGTTTCCGTTTCCGCCAGAGCTGAGGTCCTTTTGAAATCCTGGCGACAACTCCGGCTGTGTGTGTGTGTGTGTGCCTTCTGTCTTTTGGGCTTGAAGCTCATTTGCGAAGTTGCCGCTGCAAATATTTGCTTAGCCTTTTGCACCCGGTCCAAACGATTATCGGAGGAAGGAGAGCTGGTCCGGGCCTTGTTTATTTTCGTTAGACATTTTCGCAGCTCGATATGGCGACACTTAACCCTTTAATGACTGCAAAGCTGCTTGGCATTTTCTCGCTGGAAAGTGTCTGTCTTATATCTGTGGCTTTTGATTTGAAAAAGTATTTTAGGAAATGGTTATCGATGTGTAGAAGCGAGTTTCTTTGTAAGGAATGTTTAAAAAAATGTTATAGGGACTTTAGAAAATAATTTAAACGATAAAAAGCTCTTAGGGTGAAGTTATTTTCATTATTCTTTGCTTTAGGATTTATTTAAAAAATATTTCTTATATTAGAAGAGAAGAGAGAAGAGAATTTCCCGTTTTTTTTTTTTTAATATTTATTACACCCTTACTCCCTTTAAACCACCTCTCAGTTCACCTTTCTCTCGACGTCAGGTGACAAGTCAAAAATTTCTGCTGCTGACATGCTGCCCCTCGTTGCTCTCAGCTTGCTCTTCCTACTCTTGGAGTCCTCTTTGGGGGCCATCCCCTTGTGGGTGCCCCCTCCGCCGGCTGCCTCGAGTGTGACCCAGATCGGCGAGGCAAACCTCAATGACAGCCTGCTCTCGAACGAAGTGGTGTTCCTCAACTTCTATGCGGATTGGTGCCCCTTCAGCGCCCGCCTGGCGCCCATTTTCGAGCAGGCTGGTAACATGCTGATAATGCAGTATCCCGAGCCGGGAAAGGTCCTGCTCGGCCGTGTGGACTGCCTCCGTGAAGCACGGCTCTGTGTGGATGTCTACAAGATCCTGAAGCTGCCCACGCTGCGTCTCTTTTACCGAGGGCAGCCGCTCCGGCGGGAGTTCCGGGGCAAGAGATCCAGTGAGGCTCTGGTAAGCTATGTGCGTTCGCAATTCCGCTCGCCAATTGTGGAGTTCCAAGGGCCCACGGAGCTGGCCATCATTGATCCCAGAAGAAGGTCCATCATTGCTTATTTTGAGAAGGCTGAGGATACGGCCAACGGGATCTTCGAGCGCCTGACGGATCGCTTCAAGAACGATTGCGATTTCTACCGCCGCATCGGTGAGAAGAATGATGAGAATACAGCGGAGATGCCCACCCATATGCCGACTCTGATCTTCCGGCCCGATGTGGCTCTTACTCATGGCCAGGACGAGACCTTCGGGGGAAATCCTGCTGATCCCGTTGTGCTGGAGCCCTGGATCCTGGAGAAATGTGTCCCTTTGGTGCGGGAAGTCAACTTCGAGAACGTGGAGGAGCTAATCGAGCAGGGACTGCCGCTCCTCCTGCTCTTCCACTTGCCCACAGACCTCCTCGCCGTCAAGGACTTCAAGTCCATCGTCCAGATGCAGCTGGCCGACATGAGGGGCCAGTTTAATTTTGCCACCGTGGATGGCAAGATGTTCGAGCACTCGGTTTATCATTTGGGCAAGACCATGAAGGATCTGCCGCTCATAGCCATCGATTCGCTGCAATTTATGTATTCATTTGGCCAGTACTCGGATCTCTACATTCCAGGCAAGCTCAGGCAGTACCTCGACGACTTTCGCAGCCAGCACGGCCAGAAGACGGAGGATAAGCAGGACTCTGGGCCGCCCAAATCCACCTTCAAGGAGCTGGGGCCCTCCAAGCACCGGTACTCGCTGCTCCATGATGAGCTGTGAGCAATGGCTTCTCGTTCCGTTCTGTTTGTGCTATTTTAATAAAGTTCTCTTGGCCTGCCTGCAACTTAGTCAGTCTCCTGCTGCAATGCATTTTGGGAAATGCTCTTGAAAATAAGCACTAAACACTGGACAACAAGGAATGAACATAAAATCTTCACTCTTTTGTATTTATTTCAGTCGTAAGAATACGCTGTTATACTGTTGCTGTTACATTAATATTTATGTATATTATTTGATTTATATCCGGAAGGGGCAAACTCCAGCACAAAATAAAATAATTAAATTTCTTTACTTTCTGTTGCTCTAAAATTAAATCTAATACCTGTAGTCCAGTGTAGTTCAGCCCGAAGCCGTTTTGGTGAAATTTTTGAGCTGGAGCTAGTAAAAATAGTTTACCTTGGCAAACACGGCAAAGAACAAATTGCCTGCAACTAAACATAATGGTTAAACAGACACCTGCTCAAGGCTCCACTCCACTCGAGGAAAATCACTTGAGCGGCTCCGCCGGAGGTCCCAAGGATCTTTCGTTGCTCGTTCCTCCTTCCTCGTCCCTCTCCACGACGTTGTCCTTATCGCCGACCTCACCCAACAGATTCCGACCCCTCTCAACATAATTTGCTGTGGTTTTGCATTTACTTTGCATCTTGAGTGTGCTTGAGGCAAAAACAAAACCAGAAACATTTCTTTACAGAGGAAAATATAACCGAAAATAGGGCAAACTTTAAAATTATTTATTTATCAATTATACTATATAGAATAAGCAATTAAAAGTATATAATATTGATCAGCATAGTTTAAATTTTTCCCCTATATTTATTTATATTTTTCCTATCTGTTTATGATTTTATAGTGTATCCAAAAATCTGAGAAATCTAGTGAAACATTTTTCTGAGGACAACTATTGATTAATTAAATTTATTTAATTCTTTTTAGAGAAATTAATGAATTAATTAAATACTTAGCTAAACTTTAGGCTATAAATTAAATTTTTTATTAATTTTCCTTTGTGTACTAGCGTCTCGAGAACCATCTCGGTTGCATTAGCCTGCCTCCGTGGCTGAGCTGCAGCTGATTCCCTCCATCTTGGTTCTGCGCCTCTTGCAGCTTCTTGCACTTCCGTTTCCGGTTGCCCTTTGCCTCTGCCTCGTGTCCCCGGTCCCTCCTTCGCACTCGACTCAAGCGTTTCAGTTTGTTGGCTTTCGTCTTGGTAGCTGCATTTTCATCCTGTTTGCAATCACTCCGAGTCTCCGAGGTCCTTGCGGTGTTGCCGCCTAGGACAAGGAATGAGAATGGAGGCAAGAAAAGGGTTTGGAGCTTAGGGATAAGACTAGAGGAGACTGCAGCCTCAGCTTGTTTTTCGGGTTTGTTCTGTCTTATCGTGCTTTCTGTATTTTTTTTTGGTTTTACTTTTATTTTTTTTGAAGTTGCTTGCCATTTGCACAAACATATGCGCATACCTAATTCGAAATTGTTTTCCTTGGTTAAGGATTTGCATGGCTTAAGGGGCACTGTTAGAAATAAGAGTAAATAATTTAATATTATTATATTTTTCATAGAAAGACAAAATTGTCCCATACGGCTCGAAGGACCAAATAGGTTAATAACTTAAAATTTTATGCAAAAAATACTAGGATATAAGTAAAATCAAACTTAAGTTGCAGAAAATGTACAAGTTTCTTGTCTTAAGTTTCTGTAATTTTTTTTTACTTTAAAATTTAACTTCCCTATCAAATTCCTTGCAGTGTATTTACGCATGTGTAGTTACAGCCTGACTGCCTTACTTGTACCCACTTTTCTGACTTGCCAGCACGCGTTATTTGCACAGCAAGTTGGAGCTCATTTACACGACAAGAGGAGGAGCAGCTTCAGAACCAAGTCGAAGGAAGAGAGAAATGGAAGCTGACTTTTCTGCGAAACTATTTTTACTTCGTTTTTAATTTAATTAGCACTCAATTTGCCTCAGTCTTTGCCAAAGAGAGAGAGAGAGTGTGTGTGGTGGCCCATTAGCGGAGCAGGCGGGCAATGGCAAATATGATTTCCAACTTGTGTGCTTTTCGCTTTTCTTTGAGGCGCCACCGAAAAGTTCCGCTTTTGCTCTCCCATATTAATTAATCGCATTAAAATGATTTGCATTTCAGACTTTTGTACTTTGTACAGTCAGCCAGCAAGCTCTTATTTAATTAAACACAATTTATTAATAGTCAGTGGGGTTAATGGGGGGGCGGCAGGTGTGAAGGGAAACCATAGGGATAAAAATCGCACTGAATGATTGATGGCCAAGACAAGGGACACGCTAATCCCCCAGGACAGGTGTTGGTGCGATTGCAATTGTAATTCCTCTAAATGAGTTTCTGTGTTGCTTTGGGGACAAAGGGAGATTTGTATTTGTTAGCCCCGGACTGACTGGGAGTTTTATTTCACTTTGTCCTGGAAGGATGACATTTGTTTCTGTTTTGTGCCGAGCTCTGGCAAACTTTTCTTCATTGTTCGAGAAGCTAGTTTTGCTCCAAGAAGCAGAGAAAACATTTTCTTTTAATGAGCTTGTTCAGGACGCTTTTCATTGGCGAAACAAATGCATTTTTTTCCCCGTGGAAACTCTAGCCAATTTGAGAACGCCTCGATAAATGCCATAAATTCGAGGGGGGAGAAAAAATGACTTATGATATCTAGCCTGGCCTGTTGCGGAGTTCGCTCTTCTCCTGGCCATAACGTCAACACATTTTTTATCGGCTTAGCCGGTTTTTGTTTATGGCCTTTTATGGGTTTCCTCTTTGAAGTGCTAGAAAAAGTTCAAGTTTTATAGCTAAACTTAATTTTTATTTTCTCACTTTTTATCTCTTGCATTAATCTACATAAATAACCAACTCAGACTCAGATATTTATGTCCACCTCCAAGAACTCTTTCTTTCTCAAACACATATACTTTTCGGTGACCAGTGTGGGGGCTTCACAGACAAAGCGGAACTGGTACGGTTCGCACTCGATATTGTGATAACCGAAGCCATTATAATCAGCGTAGGCCACGCAATCCTTTCGAGCGGTTGGATTCGGTTGATTGGGGCTCCAGGGCGTATACGCAACGGCTTGACCATTGCGACTACGAACGAAATTGCAGTCCATGCCCAGGGATGTGAGCCCCGTCCAAATGGAGTCCTGCCAGCCGTTGGCAAAGGGCAGTCCCAGGACTTTGAGAGTGGCGGTCATCAGCTGGCGGTCCTTGTCGTCATCGAAAACTATGAGAGAGGAGTTCAAGTTGTGGCACTTGCGATCGGCATTGAACCAGTTGGCCTAAAGGTTGAGTTGATCTATTTAAATAAGGTTTTTATATTGTGAATAAAATATTTTCTTACCTTCTCGTAGGACACATAATAGCACTTTTCCCCTATAAAACTGAAACCCTTAGGGCAGCCAGTTTTTACTTGAGCCAAAGTCAAAGAAAATGTGAATAAAGCGCAGAGAAAAACGCACTTCTTGGCGGCGAAAACCATGGTGAACTACTGATGGGCTGCGCCAGTCTTTCCCCGGACTTTATCTTATCCGAAAACGCATGAGAGCCATAAAATCTAGACAATCTTGGGCTGGCTTATCACATAATCATTATGAGTAACATTATTAACCCAATCAAAGGGGAATCCTGATAAGTCGGTTGTAGTTATTTTAACCACCAAAAGGCGGTAATTAAATTATTCGTTCAATGACTTCCGTTTCCAAGCAGAAGTTGGCCAACTTAGATATTTTTCGAAAAGTTTATTTCCTGCTTTTGCGGTAGACGGCGGCGAACCCAGCCGGGAGAACGTTTGGCAACTCGCTGGAAATCAATAAAAAGCCAATTAAAATACAGTAAAACCTCGCAACACAAAAGAGCGGCAACCACATCGACAAAGTTTAAGTAGAATGATGAAAGGAGTTGAGCTTTTACGATGATGAAGCTGCCTGCATTGGGTCGCTCGTCTCTCGTCTCTCGGCCAGGGATTATGGTTCATTTAATTGGTTATAATGCACCTGGAGTCCATATTAACAACTTTCGTGAGTCCTGGGAGTAGCAAAAGTTGAGTTAACTAAATCATCAATGGGAGGTAGAGAAAAGTTTGGAATTTAATAAATATATATTTCCCCTTTGAACACAGGGCGTATGGGTAATATTTACACATATTTAAATATTTAATTATTTGTATTTTTATGACCTTTTAAGTGACCTCTGCTAGATTTTTTTTTTCGGAATCAATGACCCTTTTCCCATTGTATTTCGACTTTAAGTTCGGCACATAGCATAGCTCCTCTTGCATGTCGATGTCGCTTCTATCGCTCTGTTTCCCAGGCTACTCCTTCAGGGCTCCTTCATCCTGTCAGTTGGCCAACAAAAAGCTCCAGCTCCCATGGACATGGCCTGCTGCTGAATGATAACAACAAGCCGCAGTGGGAAGTGGCGCATATATGGAGGAGCTGTGGCAATTAATCTCTACAATAGCGAACATGCGAAATGGAGTTCATAAATCCCAAGTCACGGCAATGGGAATGGGGATTTGAAGTGGCCTTTGATGCCTGACTCTGGGACTCGATCAGAGTTGGGATTCAACTTTAAATTGGCACAGAGACCGACTTGAATGCGGTCAACTTATGGATTAGTTGAGGAAGATATGACTATGTCAGGTTATTAGAGGGAAGTAAGGAAAATTTGTTAAGGAAATATGTTGGGAATATTTTAAAAGTTTATTTTTAGGAACAAATCCTCAGCCAAACATTTCTTTAACATTATTTAAATAGCTTAACCTTTCCAATCCCTCCTTTGTGCCCTGAGATAAATGTACATTTATTCGAATGAAAGGGCACACACCATGACGATGGGAAAAAATACCAAGGAGGACCAGGAAATATATATACGAGTATGTATAACGACCATGGTAATGCCTTGATATATTAGGGTAGACAGCGTCTACAGTGCGTATGAGTAATAATGCGCCAATAGATTTATGGCGCCTCTCTCGTCTCTCTTATGTCTGTATAAGAAATGCATATAAATATCACATTTGTGCGCTATTTATTATGGCCCAGGCGATGTCCTGATCCCGTTATCCTTTCCGCCAGCGAAATTAGCTCATTTGTCTTGTTTTATGCCGGCTCAAAGCATATTCGGTCTTAAAATTCCAAGACACGCTGCTTCTTTCAGCTTCTTCCTGCAAAACAAGTTGAAATGTTATGTCTGCGGTTAGGTTGTGTTTATCCCCCAGCTAATCCCCTTTTGCATAAATCAACAGGCGTTTTAAGGCTGGAAAAAGGTCGTCACCTCCACTCCCTGTGAACTTTGCTCCGCCTGCTAACCGGTCTTGTTTTACGGTTTCCAATTTATTGGGGTCAACTGCCGGTCGCTCTCCTCCGGTCAGATCAAGAGCATATGGCAATTGCTTTTTATGTGCTTTCTTTCTTTCTTTATTTTTTTGTATAAAAAATTTATCCGATTTATTCGGATGCCTTTTCAAATCACAACTGATAATTGGGTCGGAGCCCATGGGCAGCTGAGCTCGCGTCCGGCACACGAGTGGCATTTAGATGGTTTGATTAGGAGTTGGCATAAGAGGTGATGAGTGCCTTGAAAACTGGGTCAGGTATTATTAAAAATATTATAAAGTTATTCCAGGGTGGAGCTAGTAGTGGCCGAGCCCTTAACAGTAAATAAAATATTCTTTACTGAATTTATGCGGCACAATATTGGAAGTTTCTCGGTTTCAATTTGAATATATGTATATTATATTTGCATCTTTTATAGATTGAAAAAATTATCCAGAAATGTTGAAACCCCTACAAGTGCTGCTCGACTTCCTGACAGTAGCCGCAACATTCGTAGAATGCAAACAACTGGAAATACTCATCGTTTCCAACTTAATTTTCCAACAAAACTCAGTTTGTTGGTAGGCTGTTGAAGGATCACGACAGGAACTTCGGTCTAGCCTTCTCATCCTCCTCTTCATCCCCCTAAAAGCGACTTCTACGACTTTTTAAGTTTCCGTAACCCGTAGCCCGAGACAGCTGGAAGAAGCCCCCGATGAAAACTCTTCCGTGTACATAGTTTTTAGCACATTTTTAGCCCAGCATACTTTCTCCGACTTCTTAACTCGATTTTACGCAGGATAAAGTTTATTCCGACTACGTTTTTTTTCTCAGCAAGGAAGTTGTTAATTTTCCGCTGCAAATCTGTCAACTTTTTGGCCAACTAAAAATGGAAAGAAAAAAAGAACATTTCAATAACAAGTGACAAAGTTTTTCGGTAGCAAACTTTTTTTGCATGTGCTCGAGTGTAGAGCACACTTCTAGGCTCAGTTGTCGGGTCTAATTAAAAGTCTAGACCTCGGGGCCAACTTTATATTCTCCATTGTCGATGCCGTTTCGGATCTGACCATCCATTAACCGCAATTTCCAATTAATCAACTGGCGTGCATTACCCGCCACAGCAGACCAGAGAGCGGACAATGCACATGGGCCATGCAAATGTTATAAAGTTAATTGCCATCGCTGGCCATTTCACTGTCGATGCGGCAGCTCATCTCCTGTGGGGGGTCAGTGGGGTCAGTGGGGTCACTGGGAGTTCTGCGGCCTGGGTCAAAACATCGGGCATGAGCCCTGCTTTGTTGTTAGATAAAAGTTGGGAATGAATGGCACATGTGCGCGCCTGACGCAACCCCTTTTTCCAGTCCAGTTTGGCTTGTAATCCCCGGAAAATGCAATTTCTTGATAACAGCGATTGCTGTTCAGTGGCAAAAGAGTTTTGGTTGAGTTCAAGTTGAAACAGGGAAATTAAAAAGAGATTTTAACGAGCAAAAACAATGGGATTTTGGCTTTTTAGAAAAAGATTTGCAGCTATTGTTGTAGAAGTTGATGGAATTAAGAAAAATATTATAGGAATAAATCAGAACTAAGAAATAATAAGAATCTCAGCTCTAAAAATATTCTCAGACTCTTAAAAAATATACAGAACTCACAATAATTTTGAAATCTCTTAGAAAGGTGTCTAAAAGAATGCAATAAAATTTGTGAGGCGCTAAATTAAGTGCAATTTTGCTTTTTGGAGCAAAGTTTTAGACACCCCGTATATTACATAATTATTTCCTAGATCTCATACTTATTTTAAAGCCTCTAAATAATTTCTAGAGCAAAAAACGACGACCCGTTTTTATAACTTTCGTCATTACCATTTCCCTAAAAAAATTACCTGAGCAAAAAAATTCACATAATTTCCCCCGTAATCCCCCTAATGGATCAAATGTAGCTTCTCTCATATTACATACCCATTTTTTCCCCCAAAGTCTATGCTTCTGGTTGAAAAAACCGCAAAATTAATTGCATGTCATTAGCAGAAATCTATTAAAAAGCCCGAAGCGAGGCGGAAGACCAGCGAAAAGCAGCGGCGACTTAAATGCCTTGGCAACCAAAAACAAACGGCCAAACAAACAAATGAGTAGCCCAAACCCCTAAATCAAACATTTATCCACAAAACACACACGCAGACACACACGCAAGAGTGCAGGTGTGCATTTACATGCCTGAAAGTATGCAGCACAAAAGTGAATGCAGAAGATACGAACGGAGCGGAGTGAAGTGTAAGCCCTCAAAGGGGGCTGGTCACATCCATAGATATACACCAAACGAACCCATTTCATTCCGTCGGCTTAGCCCCTCCGTTTTTCAGACCTCAGCAACCTCGGAACATCGGTGTGTATGCGACTACTAATGTCCAATGATTAAATTTTAATTACCGTGCACAAATCGAGTTGGAGAGTTCGTTTCGATTACACCTCCTGCCTCCTCCTGAATGTGATGGACCTTTTGTGGTCGCTTCTCCACATCTCTCTCGGCCTGAGAGCTCCAGAGCTCGTTTTTCATCCTGGCGAAGTGATCAATGCTGGTCTGATACCGGCTGAATGCATTGGGTGCCGCTGGCCATTCAGAGCTTCTGTTAACATCATTAACTGTTGCCAATTCAACGAGGTCGATGCTCCGAGATGGGTAACGTAAAAGTAAGTACTGCTCAGACAATGCCAAGTACCTCTAGGTGGTTACAGAGGGAGAAATAGGGAGAGGAATTAGAAGGGTTTGATAGAGTTTTACTGGGAATTTTATGTAATAAATGTTAATTTAAAATGAAATGTTAATTTTGGTATTTGAAAATGTTTTATTTATGCAAAAAGGTTTAGCTTTAATCTAGACATAATATTTTATGAACATATGATAATTTTCTGAAGTAAAATAATAAGAATTAATTCATTTTAAATTAAAAATATCATTCAATTTGCTTGTACATTTAAAATTTAATTCAATTAATTATTTCTGAATATTTAGTTATCTGTTGTTAAGAACCACGGACAGATCTATTCAAGTTTTTGTTTGAAAAATCGTTAGAAAATATTTATTTTCTATTTTTTCATTATATAACCAAGCTTTCAAGTATTGGAAAATATTTAAATAAATATTTAAACAAATTTAAGCATATAAAATCATCCTATAATACTCCCTCAAATTTTCCCAGCATAGAACAACGATTAAACTCTGAATATATATGGGTTGTGCTTCTATTCAACCTTTTGCGCCATATTAACTGGGCTTATTTATTAAACACGTTCGCTCGCCCGGACCAGACCAACACAGCTGCTTGGCCAGCTAGGTTTCCCCTCATGCCATCGAGTGGCTCCATTTGTGCCGTACGTGTGCATACGAAATGGCATCCTGGCGAGGTCCTGACTCCTGGTCCTGGCCAGTGCAAAACATGGCTCGCTGAGCGCGCTGGCCGGCTGTTTGTGGCCTCAATAAATCAACCGGAATTAAGTCATCAATAATGGAAAGACATAAAGCAGGCAGCCGAGCAGTAGTTGGAAGCTGCGTAAGTGCGGGAGTGCGGCGGGAGTTTGGTTGAAAAATACTTGCGAGGGCCATAAAGAAATGCAAATTGTTGTGGCTTTTTTCAATATGTCGGAGCAGGTCCTTTAACGCTCAACAGTTGTTCAACTAATTTGCTTTTAGGTTAATTTTATGGATTTTAGGGGGTTGTGGTTGCTTTTATATATCAGCAGGAAAATAAATCATGTCTAATAATATTGTTTCATATAAAAGAATTATTCAGGCAACTCGAAATAAGCTTCATTTGTTTATCTGATAAAAACCAATAAACATTTGCTAATTGCTTAAAACGAACGGCAATTTCTTGTTTACATTTACTTATTATTTTTACTCACTGACTACGAATTCTGGTTAGAGAACCCGGATCGACTGCCCACGTCAGGTAATCAAGACAATAAAGCCAGATAAAAGGCCGTAATTATTATTTATTAGGCTCTCGGTGATAAATATGCAAATAAATAATTGCTGGGTGGCATTGGCGAATTTGTGTGAAATGTAAGCTCACAATTGTCTGGACTTTTATTGGTTATAATGGGGGGTTTTCCTGAGATGTGATTTGCATTTTGGTAAGTGATAGTTTCTGTGGAAATCTCTACAGTGACGTGGTTGCCATAATTGATTAACAAACGAGTTTGTTTTACAATAAGTTTACATCAAGTCGCTCGATTGTGGGGTTATGACACTAGATTTTTGATTTCATAAATAATATAAGTTTATATGATTCCTATAATGGGCAAAATTTATAAATAAATAAATAAATATTGCATATTTCCTTCGGGTGTCTTAATTTTTGGGGTTATGACACTACACTTTGTTTGTTTTTATTAATTTAAGTAATTTTTATCACACTTTCCTTGAGAAATATTTTTAAATAAGAAAAAACTTTATTTTATTTTATTGGAAAAAAGGTTAAAAAAGCATGGTCACATTTTCCTATTAAATACGCAACATTTTTATTAACCTGATTGGAAAATATCACAGCGTGACCATGCCTTTTTTTAAGCTAACAATTGTCTGCACTCCAATAAAACCTTCAATAAAGAAAACCCACAATGCAGTGTCATAACACCATTAGCAGCAATGATATCATAATGAAATCTTTATTCTAGTATTTCATTCAAGGCGCACGTTCCTCGTGGCGTATAATTAAAAATTGTTATAGCTCAACTTGATTCCCATTATTTTTCTTAATCAGAAAGTTGGCCACATGAACGACTCTGGACCACAATTGACGCCTGGCTTTTATCTCAGGGAGCTGACTCTTCTGTACTTATTTCTCTTGGCCGGCCCTTTGTGATTGCCAGCTAATCAAGATACTCTCGAGCACGTCTTCCGGCTGCTTTTCTTGTCTTTTCTCTTTTTAAAGACAAATTCATAAATATTTTAATTAAAATTCGAGCGAGTGTCGGTTCTAAGTTAAAAAGTTTTCATTTGCAAGCTCGCAAAACGGAAACGTTTTCCTACAACGTCATCAGAAACGCATAACATTCCCAAAAAAAAGGGGAAAACAGGAAGCGCAGAACTTTTTGGCGCAAGTTCAGCGAAAGTTTCAGCGCTGCGAAG
>VNJO01003361.1:0-46373 GCA_008042535.1 Drosophila tani | reverse complement strand
GCTGTCTCCTCCTATTCGCCTCTCGCTGCTCCGCTTTGTGCTTCTGCTTCGCGTCTTTGTTTTGCCGGCGTTTCGACGAGTTTGTTGTTTCTCTTTCTTCCTTTTGCTGCGACGCCCTTTTTCCAATTGGAGTCTGGCTTGGTTCTCTTATGAGACTTAATGCTTTGTTCAATTCGATTTGCAAATAAATCAATTAAATAAATATTTGATGTGGATAAACGAAAGATAAAAGGCGTATAGTGCATACAGTGGACCCTATAGCATACAAACTATCAGAAACATCAAAATTAATAAATGTAAGTGCAAAAATTGCTTTAAAAACAGTTTAAACAACAAGAGATAGCAAAAAATAGTGAATAAATTATGTAGAATTTGTAAGTATACTCCGTGAATGTAAATACATATTTTTCTTCGCAATGATCTTCTGAATAATTTATACTAAAGCATTAAATATAACAACTTCTATTAATAATGAAAAATATAAGTATAAATATTATATTTTAAACATAATAAATACCATTAAGTTTATTAATTGTTAATAGTACAATCCAAAACAAGCTGCTCTTCATATTTAATCTTTGATCTTTGTTAAATAAACCGATATTTCGCTAAAAACCTATCTATAAAAACCTAGACCTATAATATTGTCTGTATTGTGTCCAGATCGAAAAAGTTCACCACCTATTTGTATGTAGGATAGCTTTCTTGCGGTTAAGGTGTCAGTATCTAGGCTTCTTAATTTTATTTATTGTTTGTACTTTCTAACCGCAGTTATTTTAAGTATTAGTTACATCTGCTCTTAATGACATTTGTTCTGGCATTGATAAAAGCATGTATGCAAAGGCAAAGTCGATAAGAAATATTTTTCCGCTCACTAAACCCAAACGAAAATAAAAGAATTCAATTTATCTTCGAAATTTTTCTTTCCTTTTATATTTGCAGTTTTTGATAAAATATAAATCTGATTTTCTTTTGACCAAAAGTGTGATCAATATTCGGTTATATGCCCGTGTTTTCTTTTACAAGTCTTGTGTGTATTTTGTAACATTATTAGCCGATTTAAATATTTATTGATTGCAGCGCCTGTGCTCCGTGTTGTCAGGCATCTATTTCCCTATTTTTTTTTCTCTCGGTTTTCTTTATTTATTTTGTGGCTTGTTGTCGCCTTACAGTGCCTGCTGAAAGCTTGTGATCTCTGCCTGTTGCTACGGCCCACCCACAGAAGTGGAGGCATACTTTTCGCCATCAGCGTAGGCAAATTTAATGTTTCAGTTTTATTTTTTTTTTCGTTTTGGACCAATTAGATGTTCTTGGCATAGTTTTTTCTCACATCTCGCCCCGATCCTAACATTGCTCATTTAAGTAATCACATAAATTATCACAGATTATGAAATCAGCCAAAGAGAGATCGGCTGTTGTTTTTGAAGCTTTTTCGGAAATTTAATTGGGCTCCTTGGGGACATGGATTTTGTTTTTATTAGGCATATATAGGGATTTAATACAATAATTAATAGTTTTAGTATTCAAAAATCAGGAGAAAGTGTTGAATAATAATAATGATTAGTCATGAAAAACATATTTAAGCTTTTTAAGGGTTTAAATTAGGTATATTTATGTCATCTACAATAAATGTGAATAAAATCAGAGGAATTTGAAATTACTCATACCAGCTACTGTATTTATTTGTATTTTTTCTCTAGGTCTTCCTAATATTGTTTATTCAACCCCAGTATATATATATTCCCATTTGAAAACTGCAAATTACTTAATTTTGAACTTTTGGACTAACTGCAGGCTTTCTTGAGCGGGGGGCCTGAAAATCTCTTGAAATTTCCCGCTGTCTTCCCGACGATCTTTGTTTATAGCTGCTTTAAAACTAAATGCTCGCCGTTTCGTCATTATGAAACGACGTCAAAGTAAAAGCACCAAGGAACTTTCGCACGGCGAAGAAATGTTTTTCAATTTTCCGCCGATGCCGATGCCTCTGAAAACTTTTCTTCGCCCACACCAAAAAATTCTGACGCGCTCGATTTGTGTTTGTCTTGGTGCCTTCTTGTTCCCACATTTTTTATGCTACCCGCTTTATAATTTATGCATAAAAAAATAAAGAAAATAAATAAGCAATGCCTGCATTAAGACGTTCGGTTTTACAGTGGGGTGTCTGGGCTGGCCTGGGCTGCACAGTGGGCCATAAAAGTCAGCCCACTCATAACTCATAGGCCAACACTATTCGTATGTGACCCTGAGCGAGGTGCTTGACAGTGAGAACAATTAAATGCACACACACATATGCTTGTGAATTTTTATGTTTCTAGCATGTGCACTATAAATTGTGCCCGGCGGACGGCCGAATTCGCAAATAAATTCCCTTTTTTTCGGTGCATTTGTTTTGGCCCTGACATTGCACTTGCAGCAGCATGGAAAACGGCGAATGGAAAATTGAAAATGGGATGGGATTGTGCAAAGGCAGCAGCAGATGGAAAATGCAAATGGCAATAAATATGTAGTTTTCCCATGAAAAATTGTTCACTTTGTTTATGACAATTTCCAAAAATGAAGACTGCAACGCACCACGCAAAAAATCTAAAGCAAACTGGATTTAGCAATAAGTACAGTGTGTTACATATGGAGTGAAAGGAATGAAGGTGTTTTAGGTTTTTAGAAAATAAAATTAAATATGTATTTTTGTATAATTATCAATCAAAAATTAATTCCCTTCAATACGGATTACTGATAATCTGGTAAATAAATAATAAATATTATAAATCTGGCTAAATTCATACTTGAGAATTTCAGGTCACTTCCTTTCTACGCTCAATGTTGGTAGGCCAGGAGAAGGTTCCTCTAAATACCAAGAAACATTCTGTCAATGTAAAGCTTTCTGAGGCTAACCTATAACGCGAATATATATCGGGTTCTCACTGTAGGGAATAGTTCTCCGACTTAGATGTGCCCACGTAAAGGCGTCATAAAAAACACGCCCACAGCCATGACACAATCGAAGAGACGCTGCGCCTGGGTAATCCGCCGCCCATTTTCCCGTATTTTCATCGAATTTACCCACAGGGGGTTGTTGGAAAGTCTTTTGACGTCGCCGAACACTTGCGCCCAATTTGGCCATAAATTTGAAAAATGATTTTCTACAAAATTCTGCACTCCGCCTCCTCGGTCGCCAGTATTTCTGTGTCGCTAAATCGAATCGAACGAATGAACGACAACAAAAGTCACAGAGCTGAGTCAATTTTCTTATTTTTAGTACGTACACGGGCTTGTGCTTTTATTTTATACTTTTAAATGTATATTTCTATTTGCGAATATAAAATATAATTGTGCTAAATTTAACCCAATTAGTTGTTGTCTTTGGTCTAAATTTATATTTGCTATTTACTTTGATTCTATCACTCGCCTGCATTCCTCAATCGATTGAAAGGGTAATACGGATCAGGGATTAGTCATGCAGGTGGTTCTCTCGCTATATCTCACACGGCCCACCAAAATCGAATTGATTTCGCAGTTTGTGTTTAGAAAATTCTACAAGCATCTCATAAATTATATTTTATATCTGGAATCGGTTCCCCAACGTCCAATTGCCCAATTTGTGAATTTGTTTATTGGCGCAAAAAATTATGCTCCGATCGGGCGAAAGTTATTTCAGTAAACGTTGTTTTTCAAGGTCGTTGAAGCTCGGGGATGCTTTTGCAAAGGATTTTGTGCAGTTAAGATCTCATTGGACGCCGGCCAAATAATAAATATTATTTTTTCGCATTTTTCATTTGGCATATCTTATTGTTGCTCCTTGATACATAGAAGAAAAAGTGTTGGCGACTGGACAAATATATAAAAGTAATGGGGAAATATATTTTAGGAAGTCGCGCATAAATAAAATATATACTTAAAAGTGTTTAGGCTATATTTATATTTGGAATTTTGATTGAATTAGGATACGTTGAACTTTAATGTCAGGCATTGGATTTATATTAGATTAATTTTGAAAAATGTCAAATGTCTGTCTGGTTGTGTATGCAAAATAATATTTATATTTAAAGCATTATAATGGAATTGTTAAATAAACAAGATAATAAACCCGGAAATCGAGGTGATAACTGAAATAGATTTTTAAATAGAAGAAAAGTCATTGGTTAGGATAATATAATAAAATTTAAGAAGTACATATGTATATCAAATTTGCAGCTTATAAGATGTTCTTCTATAATAGATATAAATAATAATATTAAAATATAACTTTTAATAAATATATGAGCTTTAACATTAAATTCCATTATTTTGCAGAAGCTTACCTTACATATTTTTAATTAAACCTCAATTTTCTATCCCAATAAATGTCGAACTTGCAAAGTTGTTTTTATTTGAAGAGTTTAGTAATCATTTTGTTCTATTCTAATTTGATTAGAAGATTTTGTAGACATAAAAAGTGTGTAAAGCCTTTTTCGATGTTCTCCTAATATCGGTTTCCTTCATTTAATATTTATTTAACTTAACAAAAATTTAGAACTTTGCTAATAAGAATAAAAAAAATATGAAGCACCACTTTAAATCCCATTAATTACTTGCTAGGTGACAACCAAGGTCTCTACCCCCTGATTTTCTAATCATCTTCAACCTTTGAGAGACCTTCGCTAATTTCTTCCTAACTGAACCTCAGTAACAAAAACAATTAAACTAAGTGCGAATACGCCTTGACCCACAAACCCACTTAGTAAGCATGGCAAAACGATGGAAATAACCTAAATGCCCGACCGAGTGAGCAACTCTCAATTCGGTGTAGAGTGCACGGTAGAATAAGACCGAAAACTTTTTTTTGAAAACTTTTCGAAATTAAGAGCCGTGCGCCGATTGCAGAGATCGAGAGATTCAGAGAGAGTGGGACTCGACCGTTGTTCTATTTTCGAAAAAGCGTTCTCGAAACGCTGAGAGTGAAAGAGCGGACGGATTTTCGTGTGGGAAATGTGAAAGTTCATTGTTTCATTGAGGAAAACTGTTGAAAAAGTCAAATTATCTAACAGTGGCGAGAGGACCCGAAAGATTTTCATTTCGTTTTCGAAAATTGCCTGTTCGGTTATTCGGCTATTCGGAAATGGGAGCAGATCGGCGTGCGCGCCCGGAATATCTACTCAGTGGTCTCTGCGGAGGTTTCACGTTTGAACGTCTCTCGAACGAACGAAGTCAGGCGATTTCCACGGAAAAGCGCAATGTGAAAGCCGAAAAAGACTAGAAATAGCCTGGCGTGACGTCCCACACAGACGACAGACAGCAGAACCGAGAACCATTAACACAACATCAGTAGTAGCGGACTATAACGTACGGCGATCGGATCTAATCAGATCGATCTCGATCCTTCTTCTCTGTTTTGATAAAGAAAAGTGTTAGACTAAGAAGTGTCACGAAAATGCCAACATTCCATTGTTAAAACGAGATTGCAAAAAACCGAAATCGAGAGAGACCACGGATTTCTGAGCAGGTGGCTGTGTATGTGGTATCCTTAACGTCGCGAGTGTCAAGTGTGCGTCCAAGTCGTGGTGTTTTTGAGATGCATCTCTGAGCAGCTCCGGCGGCCCACTGGAAACCGAATCAAAATCCACTTGCGGCAACCACCAGTACCCAGTGGTCAGTGGTTCGGGCTCGGGACCATGCCGGTCATTGCCGATTCCGCCAGCGATGAGCCACCAGCAAAATGTTGCAAACATTGTGAGGGTATGCCTAGATCTTACATCCATCTATTCATACTACATATATAGTAAATACCGTATATACAAAGCCTGAAAAGTGCATTAGATGAACTAGCTTTCGATAATGGGAGATACTGTAAAGATTAAGAAATATTAAATATATTTTTAAGCCTTCTATTTAACAATTACTACAAAAATAATATTATTTAATTGATTATATTTTTTCAAAAATATGAAAAAACTTAGCAAACTACTTAGGTTTACCTCTCTATTTTTTTAAAATTGTGTTTAAGGACTCGATCCGTTCATAACTTTGCCAGATGTCTCTAAACTGAAACAAAAACAAATACGACTTGTCTAAACAGTTAAAGCCAAGGAGTTATCCCACAAAAAAAAGTCTAAACAAACGCCGAGAAAGTGCATCGGGACTCTGATTCAGATTCCGATTCAGATTCAGGGCGGGTTCGTTAACCGATTCCCACCGCCATTGGGCTCGATCCACCGGCTATTAACTTCGGCCCAAAATCCAAACACAATTGAAAGATTTATGCGCAATTTCCCCCGATTTTCCCTCTTCCCCCAGCACTTGACTGACTTTGCTGCTTTGGCTTTCAGTGTTCAGTGCCTAGTTTTTTTCCTGCCGCTCCATTTGTTTGTTTTAAATTTTGATGCTGTGCTCGGTTGCTTTGGGCAGCAATTGCTGGGCACTTAGTTTTTCCTGCTTGTACTAGAAAAAAGAAAAACCGCTGACGCGTCTACTTAACATTTTTTTCGGTGGAAATCATCATGACAGCCAACGCCACCGCCACCGGCTGCAAAATAGGCCTCGAAATTAGCTGGGAAAAGAAATCTTCTTTGGTTGGTTTTTTTTTTGCAGGGATTTTGACAACATTAAAATTGTGACCGGAAATGTCAAAATATTTTCTTTTTGGAAAGGAAAAACTAAATTAATTTTCAAAGAGGATTTTCATTTTAGTAAAATAAATGAATAAACAAAACTAAAAAGAGAAAAATGGGGTTAATCAAATAATATTAAGTGACGAATACTTGACTGGATTGTTTTATTTTAATAACAAATGTTATTTATTTCTAAACCCTGTATTTATTAGAGAAAGGTCGGCAACTTTTATATTATATAATAAAACCCATATAATATTATAATTATGACTCGAGAACATTTTAAATTAGCTTCGACTTTAGTTTTATATTGTATATTTTAATTAAGTAAGAACTTACAAGCTTAAAATATTTGTTTGAAACAAACTTAAAAAAGATATAATTAAAAAAAAAGAGTCTTAAAAATTATTCATTCTATTTTTGTTTCCTTCTTTATTAATGTGATTTTTATAGTTCTGAAGTCATAACCACTTAATTAAGCCCCATCGAAATATGAATGCTAAGATTATATACATACATCACAAGTTTACCATTTCCAATAAATTTTCCTTTTAGTTATGCGAGTTTTTATTAGGTTTCGAACTATAAATACTCGGATGATCAATGCCTGAGCTAAATCTTAGGTTAAATTTAATATATATAGAAAATCCTATGACTTTAATTTAGTTAATTTACGTTAATTAAGCAAAAGTGTTGTCCCTAATGAGGGGAGGCTGTGCTCTGTTTTTTTTGTCTCGAGTGTTGGTGCCTTTTGGCCGTGCGTTTTTGCTTGGCACGCGCTCAATGTCATCCTGACCAGCCCACCACCGCCCATCGCCACCTTTTCGGGGGGCCAACCAAAAACCAACCACCCGCAGCCCTTCTCCGCCTTTGGCTAACGAGCTGTTAAAAATAAAGCAATGTAAAATGTTGTCAACAAATGCAGACATTGTATGAATATATAATGTAGAGAGAAAGGAACCCAGAGCATATATGCTAAAGTTAAACAAAGCGTGGGCGCACCCCCCCATAGAAAACGCAGCCAGAGAACCGAAAATCATGCGGAAAATATTTGATATAGGACACAACACAAATATGCATCGTATATAGGAAAGGGATCGGGATCAGTCGTAAAAATTCACAATTTACAACATAGGAATGCTGAATTTTTAAATATTTTCCTTATGTATATTACAGATATTTTTATTTGGTTAATAACACATATTTAGTATAGATTTGGTCTTACATGGTTGGGCACCGAACTTCAAGATCGGAGCCTGAAAAGCGAGCAAACCAATACTTATCGCATTGTGTTTTGCCCGACTTCTTACCTTTTTAATGTTTTGTAACACTTTTCCCTTTTATCGGAAAACTCCTTTAATCTTTTTTATTAAACAAAATAAAAACAAATCTATCGAAGCTTCAACAAATAAACGATTTTACCAAAAGCATTTAAAAATAAATAAATTATTCTAATAATTCCCAGAATTAATCAAACCGATAGAAACAAGCAACAAAAACAAGAGAGCGTGCGCTATGCCAAATCATCTTGGCCATATTCACACAGACGACTTGTTTACAACAATGCAATCTTGTTTACAAATAACAAAATAGAGAGAGAGAAAAAATTCCATTTCTTGCGGCTAATCGGAACGTAAAATTTTCCAAGCCTTGACACTCTTTCAATATATTCTCCGCACATATATTTTTATTCCTTTGATATGTATAGTCATTTTTGATGGCTGTGATTAGGCATTGTGGAATAAAAACTGCAGCTTTTCTCAGTTTGATTTTTTCGTTTATGGCTTTTTTATTTACATGAAAAACGAGCCCCAGACTGCTCGGCAAAATTAGCTGCCGTGCGACAATATCAACAACAATAAAATCAACAAATTTAATGAAAATCAAGAACGAGACAGACGCCTTGTCCCTTTCCAATTTTTCCTGCCAGCTTTTCCTTTCTTTTTTCCGTTGTTTTTACGACCATTTCCAATGTAATTTTTAGTGCTGAGTGGGGCACAAGGTGTGTTGTCGTTCTGTGTGTTCTGTTGTGTATGAGCAACGCTCTTAAACACTTTAAAATGAGTGTCGCCGGGGCTATTTCCAGGCATGGCACCTCCGACCATCAGTTGCCTCGGCTGGGGCATTCCTGACATCTCTCATTCGATTGCCTCTTGGGCGGGAGCAAAGCACAGAGATCGTGCTGAACTGTGAATTTGGAAAGGGGGGGAACATTTTTGAATTTTTCATTTGTTCTACTGAAGCATTTGGGGAATCAGTCAGGTCTCTCACTCAACTGCCAAAAGCTCATTGAACTGGTTGGGTGCACAATAGGAAAAACTGTACAAAAAATTGATTAAGACAATATTTTAAAACTTTATTATTAATGTTTTATAATATTTATACCCTTATAATGATAACTCACATAGTGTAAATCTAAAAGAGCTGTTAAATAAAGAATCTAGTATTTGATAATTTAGTTTTAAAAATTGCCCCAAATTTCCACCTAAACTCCTAGTCAATTTCCCTCTCTGTAGACCATAAACTACTAACCAGAAAGCACTCAGTTTGCAATTGGAAAATCAATCAACTTGGAGGCTTTTCCAGCCAGACAACGACGTCGACGACGACGGGCAATGGAAAATTCAAAATTTTCTACTTACAACTCGGAGAGCGAAACAAAGTGGCAAATAAATTTGCACTTGCATCATCATCATCATCGTGTTGTATCGTATCGCTTCCCTATATTGTATCGAATGGGAAATAGCGTAGGATGGAAAGAAATGAAAATGAATATGGTTTTTCGGGATTGAATGTGAATTTCCATGGCAGCCAGAGCGGCAGCGGCATGGTTGTTCTGTTCGATTGTTTTTCCTCGAGCTGCGCGCGAATGTGTGAAAAACATGCCGCAAAATTTTGCCGAAAAACGCCAAGCGCCGCGCACACATGGTTGTATTTTGCATTTTGCCCATTTTTGTAGTCAAATTTCTGTTGTTGTCTGAATCAGCTAGCTCCCTAGCTCCCCTCTCTCTTCCCGTCTGACGTCTTTCTGTTGAGCGCGTACAACGTGGCGTATGAATATAGAAATTTTATTACTCCTGCTGCCTGCTTTTTTCTCCCGTTGTTCGCGTTGTTGTTTTGGTTTTTAGCTTGCGCAATGTTTACATACATTAAATGGCAGCGTCCAGTCCAGTCAAAGTCAAAATTCATGTACACGCATAAGAGAACGGCAAGAGAATCGATCGGAGATTGTTTTTAAGGGATAAAGTACTGCTGCAGAGAAGAAAACAAAGGGAAATCTTATATATAAGATATATATTAAATTTTGAATTTATTTATGTTTATTTTCAAGACACTAAATGAGGATAAACTTGGTTTTATTTGAGAAAATACTAGACATTATGAAGATTTTTTTGTAATATAAACATAAAAATAAAATGTAACAGCTTTCAAAAAGCATAGGAGTTATTTCATTCTTTCCACTCAGTATTCCTAGTAAATATAGTATAATATATTTTTTCCCCGTGTACCAGTTGTGCATTACTTTTGCATGTTGCAGACACATGTTCGAGAGCACACACAAAAAAAAGAAAAACCTAAACAACAACAGCAACAGGCAGTTTCTGCCTGTATATCTCCCAACGTATGGCATCGCCTATATATCCCACATTGTCCAGTTTTACCTCGTTTTGCAATTTGCTGGCCAAGAAATTCGTTGGAAATTTCGGAAAACGAAAGCGCACGCATTTGTGCAAATAAACAATTTGTGGGCGTGTGTGTGTGTGGGCGAGGGTGGTGGAAAACAGGTGGGGTGTATGGTGGGTGGGTGTGCGGTCTGTATGGTACATACATCTAAGCAAACGTTTGAATAATTTAGAAAGGGTATATTGGGCCTACGTGAGTGGGAGTGCTGGGATATGAAAATCGGGATGCAAGTTTAACGAGTTCCTCAAATGAAGACGTTCAAACCAACATTTAAATGTTACAAATTAGAGAATAAAGTATATGAATTGTATGAACACTTTTTAAGCTCCATTAATATGACTGATATTCCTATCAATAAAAAACTTAAAGAGTTTACTTAACAAAATATAAAATTAGGTAATTTTTAAGTAGGGTAACCCTTAATCGATCATTAATTCCTCAACAAGTACTTGTATCTGTACTCGTTTTGGCATTAGCTCCTTTGAGTCTGGCGCTTTTCCTCACATTTCCCTCCAATGAGCGCAATAATTTCGTGTTGCCACTGGAAACTACTGCATTCCAATCGCACAGAAGAATGAGAAATAATGCGAAAAATACAGGGGGAAAATACAAACGAGACACAGAGAGAGAGAGAGAGTCAGAGAGAAAGGGGGACTTGTCTCTGGGCTTTCAAGTAGGCAATCTGCAGGTGTTCCTTTTGCCGTATAAACAAATTACCTGATTCCCCCTTTCTCTCTCTTTAGCAGTTTCTCTGGATTCTTTCTGGCTTATTGGAAAATATTTTTCTTGGTAATTTAGTGAAGTTTCCATGCGAAGAAGCATGTGCTTCTGTTTGTTCTGTGTGTTGTGTGCGTGTGTCTTTCTAAAGGTCGTTCTTCATGTTTCACATTGCCTTTTATTTAATAAACAGATTCGCCTTGCCCGTCGCTGCATTTATTTTGCCCGACGCTGCCGCCCGCCTCGCTTATTGAAACGGAATCCCATGAATTTTTTATTGTAAATGCAACAATTTGTATTCATGGCATCGTTCGGGTCCGGGGTCGAGTTCAAGATCCAAGACCGGGATGATGTAGCATGACCATTATGACTACGATGGCGGCGACCTTGATTTTGAACTCGTTTCAATGAAAATTGCAGCATTAAAATCGAGGCCAATGGCTGCCTCTAAGTACAGAAAATGGTTTGCCTGAACACGAGGGTTTATGCTAAAAGTAATTCAGGTGAAATTAGTTTTGTCAAGGACGGGTTTTGCTTCGAGGAAGGCTACAGAATAGCAGGGAAATATTTGCCTGCTACTTTTCTTAGAAATTGAAATGTAATTTAACTTTTTATAAATATATTCAAATAATAAAAATACTTATCCTAGCCCTTATACATTTATTTCCTGAACAGATATTGTGCTTTTATACATATTTAAGATAGACACAAAAATTAAGGCATTCTAAGGAATTTTTGCTAAAGATAATAATGTACCTTAGTTTTAATAACTCATGGTCTAAATTATATGAAATCTTACAAAAAATATAACTACATTGTTGATCATTCGCATATAAGTACACATTAGATTATGTAGACCAACTTTTGAGTTGGGGAAGTGCCATTTTTAAATTAATTTCAGGACAAACCCATTTAGCTGCTTTCCAGCCCATAAATATCGGATAAACTTTTATGATTATTTTGTGTTTGTGTGTGCGAATAGAAAACTCACTCGGGCAACACACACATACATCCCCTTTTCACCCTGTTTACACCTCTGTCCACCCACAAAAACGCACACAAATACGCACACCCGCAGAGATCTCGGAAAAGAGTCCGGCGCACGCCTCATTAGAACACCTTTCAGTTTGCTGTGTAATTTTCGCAACATTTTTAATGGCGTGCGGGGACATTTTGGCACTCGAGTGACCGTGTGCGTTTTACCTCACATTTCCCGTCGCTTTTCCCCCGGCTGTTTTCGCATTTTCCTTGGCTTCTCCCTGGCTGCGCGTCGCACGCAAAACTATTTAGAGAAGTGTCAAGAAATGTCTGCATTTTGCATTCGCCGTGGCCATTGCAACATCGTCGTCGGTTTCTTAGCAGCAGTCACACGCCTGCCATGCACGCTATATGTACGTATAGATCATATATACTCTATGCTTTATACAGTTATCAGAAAATAAATAGTGGAGGGTCTAGGAAAAAATTTCAAATATTTATGAAGAACTTTTTAAGAACTCTATCGATTATGCCTCTGTTTGCTTCCGTCTTGAAGTTCTAATAAAACTTTCAGGTTTCGTTTAGATCTAAAACTTTAATTAATATTCAAAATCACTAGAATTTCGCTGAATCTTAAGATTTTTTGTTTTGTTTTTATCCCGACAATAATTGCTAATCTTCTGCCTACTTGTGTAGATATCTAGTGCGGGCGGGCGTTGATAAATTACAAGACATTGCAGTGGCTATTTTAAATGTGGCATGAAATTTGCATTTGCATATAATTCGCTTTTTTAGCCGCGTTATGAGATTTCTTCTTTTATTTTTTTAAGAGACTTCGCTATGCTGTCAACGGAAGAATCGGTGTCTCTAATCTTCCCTCGTAGGCGTGGTATCTGCATTTGAATCCGTCTTTCTGCCTGAGAAAAACTGTGTCAGATTCCCCATTTGCTTTCGAGTGCATAGAATACACCTCGCTTCGCTTTGCTGGCCTTTCTCTCTAAACAAAAGCAGCATCCAAACACGCAACGCAATTGCCAAAAAAAAAGGAGGAAAAAAAGAAAGAAACGAACCAAAAAAACAAGAAAAGAAAATAAAGAAAATTGTCATTTGCGTTGCGTTTTGTTTGTTTGGCGTTTTGTGATTTATTTTCGCTTTGACAAATGCACAAAAATTTGACCATGGCATGTCAAGAAGTGTGGTCATTGTATTTATAATGCCGCTCCGATATAGATAAATGGCCAACAGGCGTATTCGATGGAGAGACAGCTGAGCGATAGATGACTTGACTTGACTTGAGGCTTCCAGAAAGGATCGCGCCGAGAAGAATCGTGATCCGCGTGGCTAATTAGTCAGGGATCCGCAAATCTACGTGAAATGTTTCTGAAATTAGGCAGGCATTTTTCGCGTACCTTTAAATATATATATTCTTTGGATTTTGTGCTGTGCATAATATTTAGAAAATTAATCATACCGAAAGAACCAGGTATTGAGTACAAAGAAGATAAATTGTTCATAAGAAGGAAACTTTTAATGGATAATTTTTTGATTTATTGGATTAAATAAAAGAGCGAGGTAGTCAAGGACTTCTTTATTAATTGTATTTCATTTTAAGTCCCACTATGGCTTCATAAAATTAATGTTTAACCAACATGCAATTTATTGCAAACGATATTAATTGTCCATTAATAACAAATATAAATCATTTAAGAATAAGCCATTAATTTAAAGTC
Organism: Drosophila tani; assembly: GCA_008042535.1. Classification (NCBI taxonomy): domain Eukaryota; kingdom Metazoa; phylum Arthropoda; class Insecta; order Diptera; family Drosophilidae; genus Drosophila; species Drosophila tani. Next base: position 32,680 of record VNJO01003361.1, on the reverse strand, counting down.
TTAAATGCGATTTTTCTTGACATTTTCAAACCATTTGTTATTAAAAAGGAACAGGCTTAGGTTTTATTTCCTTTTTAAACTTTTATTTCGTAACAAGGGCCTATTTCTGTATGGAGCTCCATTCCTTTGATTGTTAATTGCTGCACTTTGCGAACAATTATTCGTTGCTTGCTAGCAGCTTCCTTTTAATTAAAGTAGTTTTCGCTCTTGTATCCAAGCAATTAAAGCCAGAAAAAGTCAGATAACTTCATTTCCGTTGAACAAACGACAACAGCTGGCCGGAGTTTGTCTGCTATGCATATTAATAAACATAAAAAAAAAAAACAAATTGTCAATGTGGGTCAGGCAAAAAATATGGCAAAAAGGGAATAGGAAAAAGAGAGAATAAAGCCAGACATTCGCTGCCGCCGATAAAAATAGCTATCTCGTGAATTTGAAGTTGAAACAGGTGCATGTGGCACGTATTGAGTGTTTCGCTTGTGTGTTTGCGGATATGTTTGCTCTTGGTTGGGGGTCACTTTAAAGTTTAACTCTTTGGCACTTTTGAACTTTGGCAGTCTAAACTTTTTGTATGCCCTTTCTAAGGATATTCTAGTTTTATAACGAATATTAAACGTATTATTAAACATTAAACCAGTAGCTGTTGTGCGCATTAAGCGGTCTGGTATTTACCCTTAAGTTGTGTTATTTTCCCAACAGGTGCTATTACAAATTTAACATATATTATTATTAGTTTTATTAGCTAAAACAGTGGTTGTTGTTTACATTAAACGTGATCTTTTGTGCACCAAAGTGCTATATTTTGGTTTATTTAAGTATTTAAATTAAATACATCCTTTTCTATGAAATAGAGAGTACCTAAAAACTATATAAAAGCTTCGGCTTGTCGAAGTTTTACCCTTCAATCTAGTCTTTTTTTGTTTTCGTTTTTCCCTTGGCAGTGAAAGAAATTGCATTTTACACTCGTTGACATGACACAAATCTCTGGAATCTGGCAGCACACACACAGAACTTTTCAATTTCCCCACACAAATCCCAAAACTGCACAGGGTTACAGCCAAACATACATATATCCACGTGCACATGCCAGTTAGTTGGCCCCGACAATGCAATCAACATAAATACAAATCCCTAAACTATTTTAATGTCGACTTGACCCAAAAGCAGCTATCCGGCTTATGGTCCTGTTGATGTGGTAATGGAAAAGTTTGCTTGGCTAACAAAAAATGGCACTCAAAGAGCCAACTTAAAAACGCATCAAAGTCGGTTTTTGGCTGTTGGCCAAAGCTGCTAACTGGACGTATACGTAATCAGATGTGCTGCCACCGCCGTCGCCGCCGCCGCTACCGGAAAGTTTTCAGTTCAGATGCCAAAGTGTTGGCTTTATACTCTCTAGAGAGTCAATTGTTATGTATATATGTATTTAGACAAGCGGGGATACACTTTAAGGCTGCCAGTTTCTGAGACCATTTCGTAGAATATTTACCAAGGCAAAAGGCAACTTTTAACGTTTATTGGATAAAGTGTCGCAAGTGGCGTAAAGATTATGACAAGGTACATTTCCCCAAGTAAAAACCCAAGAGAATAACTTTAAAGGTTCTTCCTTGGAATAGACCCTCGTTTTAATAAAGTTTTTTGGGGTATATAAAATATAAATAAATTATTTATTATGCTGAAATATAAGTCGTGAATAAATATCTCTAGGATAAGCCTTAGCCACTTTGCCATATTTAAGCTAACAATGAATCCGTAAAGGTAGCTCTCTCCAGCCATAAACATATAACCTCTTTTTACCACATTTTTCCAGCTTTGCCATTATAAATTATTATGCTGGAGTATCGTTTCTTAATTGCTAATTTGTTTTTCAACAATCTTGTTTTTTGAGCCCACTGGAACATTGAACTTTGGGCCCAATAAATAAAAAGGGAGCAGATATTGATCCTATGGCGCTGGAACACATGCAGACACTTCAGTTCATTGACATCCCGGTAATATTTTGCCATTAGCTGTGTCCCAATTTCCCCAAAAAAATATGGTGGCGGCACCATAATGAAAATGTAAGCCCAGACATGGCGCAATATTTTACAAAGATTTTTTGTTTTTTGCATAAATTGCTATGCTGCCGTTGCCGTTGGCGCTGGGCGAAATGTGAAACAATCAAATGGCAATTAACACTTTTCGGCCGAATCACATGTTAATGCCCCATTCCGATGGCTGGATCTCTTGTGCCGCTAATTGATGGGCCTGGCCAATAACCTCCTCCTCCTCCAGCCAGCCAGCCAGCATCTATAGTTTTTCTTTACAATTAGATGGAAATTTGTTGATTTGCATAAATCTGTTTTCTTTTTTTTTATTCTGCCTTTTCGTTTGTTCGATTCTGCGGCAGTCTTGTTTAGTTTCGGATCTGTCTGCTTTTGGGCTGACTTTTTTATTGGTTTCAGTTGCGCATTTCCCATCCGAAATTGTTTATGTTTATGCTGTTTTCTGTGTGTGTTGTTAACTTAAATATTTGGCTGCCATTGCAGGCTGAACATTAGTCACCGATTAAACGTTTAGTTTTCAGTTTGAGAAGAATTTTTTTGTGAGCGTTTTAATTAGCAAAAGTCACTGGCAAATTTGTGGATTATCGATGAGATAACACCATTAAATTTCGTGTATTTATTGAGCCTGAGCTTATCCTACATTGTCTTTAATTTTGTGAATAGTTGTATAGTTTACATAACAATTAATGCTTTAAACTTTATATGATATTCAAAAGGAATCCTACAAACTTCATGACAGCATTTTCCGATATATTTATTTATCCTTCGCGGGGGTCCAACCTTTTCCACCTCAAGGGTTTACATTATACATTCTTCTAAGGGGGCTCCTTATCGTCTGTCGTCGTTGTTAATTGCTCGAACAAAACCAGCGACATCATAACCATAAATTTTGATGGGCCTGCATTTATTTTTAACCCAATTTCCTCCCGTCCAACCATAGTTTTTATATGTGTATGCTTTTTTTTATATGCTTGTCAGCCTTTTAGAATTTATGTTGTGTTTTTTTCATACATTCTTCTGGTTTGTCTCTCGGCCGTTTTCATTCCTTTCTATAAAATAATTTTGTTGTCTTCGCAGCCGCCTCCCTGCTCTGGCTTGACTGTATTTTATTCTCTTGGAGACCCCAGGGCGGTTTTGTTGGTCGAAAAAGCAACAGATTTCTTTGCTTCACACGCATTTGACTTTCAAATGAAGGACAAATATTGTACGGGGCAGCAGCAGCAGCAACAACAAACAAACAAACATCGGGAAATTCAGAAAGGGAGGTGGAGGTGTTGAGGTGAAAGTGCGAGGGCGTTCTGTGAAAGTTTTTGCATTGGCTCGAATATATATCTTCTCTTCTTCAGGGGCCTGTGAATATAAATTATGTGAGTAATTCGATTTTAAACTGTCTGTTATTGCCGGTTTTCGGCCCTATTCGAAAAAGATTGTTGAAAAGTGGAAAAGATTCACAAGTAATTGGCCGGGATATCCATTTGTTGTAAACATTTCACAGAAAATGGCTGGAAACGTATGACGCATGACACAACTAAAGTTTATTTATTAGTTTTACAAAGAAAAGGTTTTTATTGGGTTCTCCTAGACAGTAAATATGGTTTTTGGTTGTTTTAAACGTTTAGATTTGCTGAATAGTGAAAAAGTTTTGCTAGAAATTGCTGGAAGTTTTGTATGCATGATAATATGGCTAAAGTTTAATTTAATGTAGTTACAAATAGGTGTTTTTACTATTAATTGTATTTATATCTAGATTTTTTATTCAGCTTGTAATATTTATTTCTTGAAAAGGAAAAAGCTCTGTAATTAAATTAATATAGATTTATATTGTATTTATTCATTAGTTAACCATCCCATAACCATAAAAAGGTAACTCTTACTCTCTGAAGTAACAAAAAATCGCTTTAAAAATTCATCTTTAATCTGTTTCTCGAAAATACCCACTACATTTTCATAAAATGTATTTATTTTGAAGCAAATAAGACTTCCTAGACATCAGCTTAATATTTAAACTAATAATTCCTATACTAAACGTGATTTAAGTATATATATAAATAAATACAACTTTTTGATGTGACTTCTCTGTGTGGCATTTCAGTAGCAAAAACTAATGTTTTGCCATAAACAAACGAAAGCTAAGCCCGTTTAAACGTATATTTATTTGTTTTCCTTGAAAATTCCCCATTAATTCCCACTACAGTCTGCATTGTTCCACAGCATATATTTATTATGGTCAATATGGTTTTCTTTTTGTATTTAATTTGAGTGTCGCTCTTTATTTTTTTTTAATGGCTCAACAAAGTGCTAAAAAATAATTTATTTATGCTGCACACGTTGAGATGGTTAGGGGCTTTTGCAACGTCCGGCGGCAAGCATAAAAATAGATTTTGGCCCAGCGTCTTGCCACTTAAGCCGCGCAACAGCAACATTTTATCGACACGAGCCAACTGTCAGTCGGAGCGAAATCCGGCGGCCTAGAATGGGGTTGGGGATTCTATCGGAGATCGGCGGCATCGGGCATCGGGCCGGGCATCGGGAACTGCGGTTCCTAAGCATTGTCAGACTCTCTGAGCCCAGAGCAATAGGCCGACGCTTTTTTAGACCAAATAAGCGCAAAAAGCAACTCACAGATACGCGGCAATGCAAATAACTTGGCACGCATCTTGTCGACGCCGCCTGCGTCGTCGTCGTCGTCCGACGTCTTCTCTTGTTTTTATTTGCTTCTTTTTGTTGTTTTTTTGCATGCATGAAAAGCAGATTCTAATGCATTTTCCTTGGGCCTGCCCGAATAATTTCGAAACTTAACTTGTCCGCTTATGTCGGAAAATAAAAGACAGAGCCAGGAGAGTGCAGGGAGGAGGGAGCCGGTAGCCGGTAGCTGGTAGCCGTGCGGGTTCCATGTCCGTGCAGTTTTTGGTCTTGTTTATTTAGGACTACTCGGGCTGTGTCTGTTGGATAATTTTCTACTTTATTCTTGCTTGGTCTGCATAAAAAATGCAAAAAACCAAACGTCAGACGAGAATTTTATTTGCTGTTTTTATTATTTTCCCTGCGACTTTTCCTTTTTGCTCCTCCCTGTTCTGTTTTCTTCTTGTTTTTTGTTGTTCCCATCTGTGTGTTGTGCTGTGTTGTGTGTGTTTTGTATTTTGTTTTCGGCTTTAGTTTTTTGGTTTTGTGCTTGGAAAATTGTTTTGTTTTGGGCTTTTATTTGGCCCCGGCCGTAATTAATTTACAGGGCAACCGCAGAAAGTCCTTCTACTACTAGATTCTTTATTTGGGTTTGCTTACTTTATAGCTGCGGCTGACCACATTGAATGGGACGGGTTGGTATGGCATAAGATGGCATGGTATCGCATCGGATTGGATTGGTTCAGCCCAGATCAAGCGCATTTTCTGCGTTCCTAAAAAAGTATTGGCGAAAATAGCTCTGTATTTAGGATTTAGTTGGCAAATTGATCATCGATCTCTTGATTGAAAACAAAAAGGAAAGAGTTTTAAATCTAATAATAATCGAATACTAATAATCTCATTGAATTAAGGGCTTCCATTGTCAAGGAGGCCACCCGTTCCATTAAAAGTATCCGTGATATAATCTTCTTACGACCTTAGGGGTATATCCGTTTGATTTATATAAATTTTATCGTTGTACCAACTCTATCTCTTAACCCTTTTTGTATGCATTTTTAACTGCAACAATTTTTCCCTTCTTTTTACTGTGACGTTGTTGTTTTTTCTCTTGCTGTCATTTGTAAATATTTGCTACGCTCCAACAATCAGCGTTTCAATCAAACCGCTGTTAGTCGCCAAATGCAAACACACCCCTCCGGTGCCCAGGGCTAAAAAACCAAACTAAGAGATACATGACCGCCCACATAGATACTCTCTGTCAGTCTGTCACGCAGACATGCATACGCGGGGAGTATCGCATGCGGAGCTCATAAAAATAAAATGGCGTTACACAAAACTAAACGTTGTATCAACTGGCCACCGCCACCCTCCTCTGACTTTCGGTTAGCGATGGGCGTAAAATGAATGCCAGAACGTGACAAATGTTAAGAGGGCGCTTGGGACACCAATGGAAATTTTTAAAACTTTTTCTATCAATTTATAAACGTGAGAATGGTTAAATAACTACAGGTTATAGGTAATTATTACCTAGGAATAAAATAATAATATTAAGCACAGGTAAAGCAGGAAATGCAATGATTTATAAATTAAAAATAAACTATTTGTTTGCTTTTATTAAGTTTATAAAATAAAATTTAAGATCTATAAGTAAGTAATGAATGGAATTATTAAAAAATGCGATGTCTACCGACTGAAAAATATTTTTAAAGGAGACACTGACCTTTACTGACTTTTAGACAAAAGTGTGCAATGTTATATTTAATTAAAAAAAGCGCATCGATAACATATTCTGCGATAGATTTGTTATTTTAGATTAAGGCATACTTTTAGGCACCTGTTCAAGTGTTTTAAGATCACTGTTTAAAGACTTTGTAAATCTAAATTAATATTAAAATATTATTTTCAATATTTAAATCTAAAGATAAAAAATATAAAAAAAAAAGTTCCTTCTTTATATCGTCGAGTTTCTGGGTGTTGTCATCGTCAGCGCAATCAAACACACCTGAGAAATCAATCAATCGATTTGTTCAACTGTAACTGACACAGAGTTAGAGCGAGAGGGCAAAGAGAAGCAGAAAGAGATAGCTAGACGGAGATAAAGGGCGGAGAGGGAGAGAGAACAATCAGTCGCAACATGTTGTCAAAAAATTTTTGAACGTTTGATAAAAACGAAGACAAATAAAAGGAAAAGCGCTGACTAGCTGACTGTGCCAAATAACCGCTGGTATTTTATGCGCTAACAAAGAAAAAAAAAACAGGAAAAGTTGTAAAATAAAGACGAAAAAAGAGGGTGCAAAAGGGAGAGAGGAGGAGCACCGTCAATTGTCAGGAGGCGACACATGTAAATAACTTCAAAAGAAAACAAATGCGAATTGAAAATAAGGAAAAGTGAGAATAAAATACAAAGCCTGCGGACAAGTGGGTTGGTTTTACAATTGAGTTTCGATTTATTTGCAATGTTTAGGTTTAAGGTTTAGTTTTTGACTTAAAACATAAATTTTTTTACAAATCTTTTAGAAATACTTTAAATATTTTCTTAAGCTTTAAAAAACCTAATTAAAAGCTGAACTTTTACTTTGTTTTAGTTTATTTTAAGAACAGTACAGGATTAATATACTTAAATCTTAAAATTGTTCGTATCATCGTTATATAATGAATCCCTTACCTTTCTAACAAAATCCAATTAAAGAATGTTGCACATTTAACTTGGAAATGCGAAAATGTAAGATGACAAGCGCGTTTAAAACTCTCCCGCATTCCGCAAAATCTTGCCGAAAATCTTTGTGTCAAATACCTTTGACAGTTCAGCTTCAAAGCGAAATGCAGTCGTGAAAATGTTATGTTGAGGGCAGCATCAGGGCCGCCGTTAGTCCATTGGGGCGGGCCACCTTTTGATTTACGCCGTCCGGCGTGGAAAAGTGGAAAATTTTTACGCACACGCACGCATTCTGAGGGAGGCAAAATGCCGCCACGCATTCCATGTAAATATTTGGAGCAGCGAAGCAGCTGACAACTGTTGCCCTTGTGCAATGCCTGAAGAAAAAAAAAAAGAAAAAGAATAGAATAGGAAAAGCTAAAAGAAAAGCCCAGGCAGCTGGACAACAAATCAGCTTAGATGGGATGCCTCAATAAACTTTTACTTTTGTTACCAACTTTTCGCCTTCGAAGAAGAAGTCAACTCAAATCCATCCGACTGTCTGTCTTGTTTTTTCTTTCTTTGTCCCCTCGGAAAAGCCCGTTTGAGCATCTATTTTCGGAGACGGAGATTTGTGGCGTTCCCATTTCACACTTTTCCTCTTCGTCTCTCTCTATGTCTAGATTTTCCAAGTTTTTACCTTTGACGTTGCCTTAAGGTGGCACTAAGTATATACCCTATATATATTATGTATATATATTTATTCAGATCTTTAGGGGTTTCAAGCATGTTTAGTGGGTGTGTTGCCATGTTTTGGTCCCTCAAGAAATCAAACAGGCCATTTAAAATCTGATTAACTTTGGGAATAATCGAAGAAGATGGTTAAAGGAAATATTACTTTGTGTATAGATCAAGAAATTTAGTTGAATAGGCTTTATAAGGTATGAATTTCAAGCTATAACGGAAGTTTTATCAATAAAAAAAAGCGTTTACTTATAAATGCGAAATAAATAAAGTATAATATAATGTTTTAGTATTAAATTAGCCTTTGGAAATTTATCCATGACCTTCGTGAATTTTATATCAACAAAAACCTTTTTGACAAGCAAAAAAAGAGAATGGAATACATTAGAAAATTCACCGATTTTTCAGATTTTTATTTTCCCACAGAAAACCGTCAAATATCTACAGAAAAAATGCAAATGAATTGATTTGTCGCTGCGATGGAAATTTCAGTGCGCAGACAAAGGCGAGCATAATAAATAAATTAAATGCTAATAAATTGCAAAATGGGAATAGACAGTAAGAAAATTTCCACTGCCCTTCTTGTCTGGGCCATCCCGCGATTTTTGGCATAAACAAAAATGATTAATGCCCACATTGGGGACATGAATGAACATTTTAGAACAAAGGAGAAACAGAAGCCAAAGCCATCAATTGGCAAATGTCGCACGCACATCCATCATAATTATGCACAATATTCGAGTCGTCGGGAGGGAGAACATTTGACAACTTTATTATGGGCATACGTAAAATGTCCGAAAATGTTGTGTTTCGGTTTTCTTCTTCATTCGCACACAGATCGGTGAGATTTACAGGTTTTTAATTAAAATCATTCCATGCGAATTCATCAAATGACGGACTGGGACGAGCGGTTGTCGTCTGGCCTGGTCCAGAATTCTCCGTTCGTCGTGGGCGTCATTTGTGGCCATTTGGTGCTCTTAATTTGCTTCATGTGTCAGATGGCGCTGCACTTTGTTCGGCTTTCTCGGTTGCTGCGGTGCAAATTTCTTTAGCGACATTTTCCATTTATTTCTGGCCATTTGTTGTTTATTTATTGCGATTTTTAGGCATGTTTCACATTCGCCTCGCTTCTTAATTGAGATATTTATTTAGCTGCCGTGGCGACGATGTTTATAATTTATGAATTTGATGGCTGGTAAATTGGATTCTGTTCTGGGCTTAATGGAAAATTAGCTGATTTAATGAGGTGCTGTGCTGCGCTACATTTAGAGAGAAAAACAAGTGCGAAGTCGGTAAAAGACAATAAGAAATGCCAGTAAAATATGTTAACAATTATTTAATTGAGTCATAAAGTATGCATGAACGTATTTAATATAAACATTATTAATATTTAAAGGCCATTTTCTTATCAGTAGATCTTTAAATAATGTTTGCAAAGCTTACTCATCATTTGTTTGAAAATAAAAAAGTATTTTAAGTACGAGCAGCTGTTGTTCTGACATGTTTTTTAGTTTTTATTGTGCAAACAGCCCAACAATTTATTAATCACTGTTTGCACAAATGTTCGGCACTCAACGCCTCCGACTTTGCCAAGTGTTTAGTTTTGTGTTTTTTCGAATATATTTTGCGGATGCCGGCCGGTATTTTGCACATTATCAGAACGTTTTCAGAGATCAATTGAGGCAGTCCGGTCCACAAGGTGGGTGTTGTTATCCAGAGCACATAACGTTTCAAGGCCCCTCATTTTGAGGACTTCTTTGACAGCTCCCCAGTTTGACCTCTACTTTAAGCATTAAGTAACAATTATTCACTCGCCTTCTAAGCCCAAGTCGAATAAATTAAAAAGAATAATGCCCCCGCGCATTATAGATATAATATATATTAAAACACTAAGTATATGTGTGTTTGTGTGTCTTAATGACCCTCATTCTTTGGTGTCGGCGGCGGAGAGGGAAAAATATCCAAAATAGCCGGAGCTGCCAAGAAAAATAACATAAAAATTGCCGCAAAATATTTTCTACATTTTTTCTTCATTCTAAATATTTGTATTTGGCGCAAGTTAAATAATCAGACAGATTACCAAAAGCAGAGCAACAACACAGACTACAGACTACAACAAAGCTAAGACGACACAAAAGCGCATAGTTTAAAGAGCCAAAAAAAATATATAACAGTGATGTGCAGAATAATATCAGTATATTTGAATGTTTTTCAAAGAGCCAAGGTAAATAGGTGTAGGGAAATTAAGGAACATGGTGACATTATTTTGACTATTTTGGTTTATTTATTGAGCGGGAAAATGGGCTTGGTTTAATTCCTTGTTAAGTTTTTGGCTTATAAACAGAAGTAAAACTATATTTCATTTTATATTATTTTTCCTCCAAGCTCTCGATAACTGTTTGGGGGAATATTCTTGCATATTTAAATGTAAATCCATGTGCAACAGCAGCAAACACCTGTAGTCGAACATCGACAAGGTTGCTCCTCCTCGCTGCTGATTTCGCTGAATTTCCACCAGCAACATTGACGGCAAATGCCGCTAAGCTCTCAATTTTTCATCCCAACAATGTTGCAGTTGGCTGTTTTCGCGGGTGACTCTCGCCTCTCACCTCTCACCTGCCGTTGCCCTCACCTGTTACCCGTGCTGCACCTGTGCGCGCAGCCATTGAAGCGTCGAGTTCAACCAGCCAGCCAGCCAGCCAGCTTGTTGTCATTTCGCTGGCGGAGCCAAACACACGTAACTTTTCACATCAAACTTAAATTATGCAAATGTTTGCTCTAAGCGGGCGCAAAGAGAGAAATTCGGGAAAATTCAGGATGTAGCGGATCAGAAAAGCGAAGGGAAATCAAAAGGTAAAAGTTAAAATGAGACGAGACGGAGCGCTGCAAATGGAAAAAGTGTGTACACAATGCGAATTATGCAATCGGAATATTTCGCCAAAAAAAAAATGCACCAAAGTTGGAATTGAAAAGTTTGCAGAGCTGAATTAAAAGTAACTCTGCAAATTAAATGCATGCATTCCAAAGGTAAATACATTTTCCGGTATTATTTAGCACAGAAAAGAAAAACTATGATTAAAAATTATTTTATGATATTCTAATTATTTTAATGTACATTTTTATTGGACTCTTACATAAAAGGAAGTTAAACCGTCTACAAAACGCAGTATTTACTTTCAAAATTATTTAGAAAACTTCCGGGAAGTAATTTATTTTAATTCAACATTTCACTTCTTCAACTACAAAATCCTCAAATATTCTCACTGTGCAAAATACCCCGCAGAGTTACCCAAACAATTTTCGTTATTTCCAAAATATTTGCTTAATTTGCACAAATTTCCTGTGCAGCTTTGGCTCTGTCTGTCTGGAAATTGGTGCATTTAAAAATGTCATCTAATTAATTGAATTAAGTGGACAACTTGCATGGAAAGCGGGCTGCGGCCAAGGACTCCCTCTTGGCTCTCTTAGTCACTAGCCTAATTAATTTTTAGAAGAGAGGGAGAAAGAGAGTGATCCCGCTGGGCTTTGCTTGTTTTTGGTTTAGACTAAAATAGCTGAAAAATATTCGTGGCACACAAGAAATATAATGTTGTTGTATTTATTTTGGCGCAATATGACACATTTTTGAGAATTCAGACTAATTGTTTTTGGTGGGGAAGCGCGACAATTGGCGGGGCAAAGGTGAGTGGGTGACAAATGCCCCCAGAGTTCGCCATTCTGACAGCATCCAAAAATGACGGTGATATACTCAAAATGACAGCAGCTGCTGCTGTTTCTGATGCTGCTTGCAGGCAGTCAGTCATTCAGGGAATTCGTGAAAAGCCCCAGTGACGGGCGAAAATAATATACTGATGAAGCATAAAATAAGCTGAAAGATATTTAGTAATTTTGTTACTTATTTATGGTAGTAAATCGAAAGTTAAAGCCATGGTAGTATCTTTTTAAACATTCTATTATTTTAATATTAAATTGTTTGCTTGGAATGAAATCATTAACGTTTTTGGTTGCCAACAGGATAAATAATAGAATTTTTGATTGGAATTCAAAAGGAAATTAGGAAACAGATGTGCGGAATCATTTAATATTTTATTAATAAAACTTTAAAACAATTTCTAATATAATAATTCAGATCCTTCATTATTACCATTAAGATATACTGAAGCCTTGACCATTTTTGGAAAGCTCTGATAAAAGATGACCAAGAACTCGATGATGATGATGAATGAGGTCTTGTCCCCTTTGCCGTTGGCGTCACTGGCAAGCGGATTATCTGCTAGCACAATTAAGTTTTCGGCACGTAAATGAATCATTCAAATGGCTTTTCTTGCTCTCGTTTTCCCGCTTTTCCGCGCTCTCTCTTCTCTAGATGTTAATTCTTGTTTTTTTTCCCCCCATCTCTTTGTGGGGGCGTCGGTGTAGCGCATACGCCCCGTTGTACGGCCGTCGGCTCGTGTTGTGTGCAATTAATAAATTTAATTAAGAAATAATGCACAAGCCGCGGGACGACTGGGCGTCGTCTTGTGTCGCTCTTTCAAGTGTGAAAATTATGATTATTTTCTATACATCATTTTGCTGTTTTATACGCGAAATTTAACATGCAAAATACAGGAATTATCCCCGTGCCGAGCCGTTCGGCTGCGGCGCTTTAAAACTATTTGGCTTAAATCATAAATCAAAGTGTATGTGTGATTCTGCTGGCCCACTAAGTTTTTAATTAAATCTCAATTGCCGCACCATGCATCACCGCACTTAATCCGGCCAAAAACATACAAAGTTTTCAAAATATATATTTATTCTGTACACATTTATTCATGGCCAGAGAAGCACGAACTCACAAAAAAAAAAATCTAAATAATTCACAATGGAATTTCCGATATTGAATTGTGTAAAATTGGTGTAAAATCCGCTTTTCTGTGTCCCCTCCCGAACTGCAGTCACATAATTCAAGCGAAATGACCCATAGCACACGACATCGCCTTGCCAAGCATTGCTTTTATTGCACATACAGCAACGGTCATGACTGTATGCGGGTGACGTGCGGTTTTGGTCGCTGCCCTGGCGCTGTTCTCGGGCCTGCATTTGGCTGCTTCTGACTGCCAGTGGGCAGATGGCGGTCAGGCACAGCAGCCGCTCGCATGGCAACAGTTTGCCCCACCAGGAGGCGGCGAAGGAGGCAGTGGAGGATGAGAATGCAACAGAATTCAGCTAACCTAATGGCCGGCAACTTGCCAAGGTTGATCCGAGAATTCTTTAAGGAATAAGCGCCAGGAAGGGTGATAAAATACTAAATAAATAAATATAATAAATTGGCTAAATGGCTCTTTGGGTAAACCCAATTAGGGAAGGCTATAGACCGATAAGCATTAACGAGACTTTTTAATATGATCGATACTATGGAAGGATAATAAAATATCAACATTACCTTTATATTATTGTGGGTTATTTATGTTTTATTTTTTTCTTTTGAATTTTTATCGATAGTATTTTGTTGTTTTCGCTTTTTTGATATATTTTGGAATATTATTTCATAATTTTAACAAAGCTCTGTATTGTATGATTTGTTATCAGGTTATGAAACATTATTCACGCTTAAGATTAAGAGCACTACTGAGAAAGTCGATAATTATATACAAAATTTAGGAACCGATGCGTTTATAACGTATATATATTTAGTTATCAAAAGGTTTGGTATCGATTTTATAACATCTCTTAAAGCCTAAGACCTATGCTTTATTTCTCTAATGTAACTGAACGAGTAGTCCGAATAATTTGACTTTGAAATGATTTTCTTGAGTTAATTGCCAAACTATTTAAACCAAGCTGGCAGCTAGGATAAGAAGTGGCTACACGTAAACGAATAAAATAAACATTTGATATAGTTTCATTAAATGCTTAAATACTATATTCTATGCAGGCAGTCACATTTATCAAGGAAATATATTTTGAAGACCATTTAAATGCCAAAATAATATATAAAACATTTACTTCTCCCCCGCAATGTTTATACTCTTATGGGTACTATATAATGTTTCAAATTGATTGGTCTCGCCCCTAAGAGACCTTGAAATAGTTTCGAATGGGTCCGGACACGTGTAAATGAGTCTAGACTCAAGTCCTGCCAATTGACCAGCCCACCAGAACCGAACCGAGCCGCGCGTGTGTGCTCGAGAATAAGACTATAACTAGTCCCTCCTCAAGCTGTCAGATCCCAGTTCATCATCGTAATTTCGCTCTGCCAAAAATGCATAATAATAATATTCCCACACACTATTTTTTTTATGGTTATAATTTTCGACAGTTGCAAGCCTTTGAGTCATCGCTGAACTATTGCGAAACTATGCGAAACTGAACATTTTTGCTATTTTTACAGTCCTTATTGTTGTTGCCGCCATTTGGCATGCGCTGAGTGGCCAATAATATTTGCAATTATTTATTTCGGACCGTGGACCGTGCGGACTGCAAGTCGAGAAGTGAGGGGTTATTGCCAAACCGTTGAAATATGCGCCATGAATAATTCTATACACGGTGTCCCCGGCTCTTCCGATTTCCCGGCCGGGCCCCCTCTGGGGAAAATGTGCAGAACGTGCGAAAAACTTTTATGTTCTAAAGAGATTTTGCAACTTTGAACTTTCGCGCCGCGAACATGACGACATAATTGCACTAAGAAAACTCTTGCAACACACGCTCAACATTTGCTAGCAATTAATAAATTGAGTTTTATGCGCGATGTGCGCCAGCCGACCGCCGCCTGCCGCCTGCCTTCTGTCCCCCCATTTACCCTTTTATCGTCACTATTTTGCAATGTTTATGAATGAAACTGCGAATTTCTCGTCTCAATTGGTGTCCAATAAATTGCAATCACACTCGCAAGCAGGCTAATTAATTTGTAGATCAGAATTATGATTAGCGGCGAGCCAGTTGCAGCTGTTTTTTTTTCTTTTCGTTTTTTTTTCGTCGTCGCAGCCTTGGAAAGTGCGTTGACCAACGTGGCGTATGCGCAATCAGTTGACATCCCACACAGAGACTGCCCGTGCAGTCATTTGGTCTTATGTTAGAGTCTCCCTCTGATGATGATGATGCTGCTGCTGCTTAGACAAATTACATGCTTCTGTGTTTTGTTTGTTTTGTGCTCTGACTAATTACTGTCTCGTTTTCTTTGTGTCTTTGCAGGTGAGTCTTTCTTTTTGTGGGGGACAATCGATTGGAATCCGCGCGAGATTTTGTGAGTGTGGGAATTTATGTTTAGTAAGAATTTTCAACAGTAAAACCAATCAGGTGATGAAAATAATCATAGAATAAAGTGTAGCTATTTGATTACTCTTATTTTAGTGTCAATATTAAAGTAATAAAGAGTTAGGCCAAGTAATAGCCTTAAGTTTGGGCTATAAAGCCTAATTGCACTTCCCAAAAGTTCGAGCAATGGAATTAAGACTGTATTCTCCATCTAATGAGGGCCTTGTCCAATCAATTCTCACCTCGTTCCCATATTGGCTGTCCTCGGTTCGATGGATTTGGTTTATTTGGCGGAAGGGTATGGCCAGGAGGCGGTGGAGGCTTCTTTACAATATCACAACACAAACTTGACCGCCGACGTTGCCAAAAATATTGTTGTGCTTGCTATTAGTATTGGTATTACTTTGCCTATGGATGTGGATGTGGATGTTGTTGCTGTTGTTCGGGGAAAATGTTGACGTGCAAATTGCAAAGGCAAAAGTTTTTCCAATATTTATACCCATGTACTTGTGGTGATTAGGGGTATATTGTAGTTGAGAAACAGTTGTGGAAGATGGAAGTTTTGTCGAGTATATTAGGGATGGGTTTTGGAGGTCTAAGAAAAAGTACATAAAGTTAAGTTATTTAAAAAATGATACAAATAAATATCAACATTTTTTATCGAAAAAAATTGTTGAATAAAAATAATCCAAAATCTATAATTCCATGAATAACTTCTTTGATATGATCTAGAAAACGTAGCTTAAAATTATCGAATCTTAATCAAATCGGAAATACGATCGATATATTCATTATCGATAACAACCGATAACATAAAATAATCGGAATTATTAATTTAGGGATTAGGTTGACAGTATTTTAAGCTATGCAACATATTTAGTAATGCATTGAGTACCGGGTATTTCATAGTCGATGCATGCAATTTATTTTGATTTCTTCTTCTTCGTTTCGACGTCTGGAAAGAGCGGTGTACGTCATTAGAGGCTACAAAATATTGCTGCTTATGCTGTTTGTCTTTGGCTGTGTGTGTTTTTGTTTGTTTGTTTAAGCAACGCGCGCTGTTTAATCAGAGAGAGAGAGAGAGAGCGAAGGAGAGCCCGACCGATCAAGAAATTCTCCATTTTGCCTTTGGCAGCCATGAATTATTCATTTTCCTCGACTGCATGTGTATGTTTCATGCATAATTAAGCATTTTTGCAATTAAATGCGTACGTGTGTGTGTGAGGGCCCCCCAAAAACCTTCTCCGACCAAAACCCTTTGAACTAAACCAAACTTTACCTTGGCATAACGCTGAATATTTAACTAATAACTCGGAGACGTCTCAGGGATATTGGTTTGGGTCAAATAACACTCAACTTTTTGGAGAGTTCCTTGAAAAGAAAATGAGTGAGTGGCAACTAAAGGTTGTCTGGGGTTTTGTTATGTTTTGAATAAAAACTTTACTAAACTGTATCCCCAAATATTTACTTAATGATTTAATGATTGAAATAATTTATAAAAATAACAAACAAGATTTATTGGGCTTTAAATGATTACAGAATTTATGAAAAAAGCAAACAAGATTTATTCAGAAACCATAGCTGAGATAATCGTTAAATATTTAATTAATAATGGAAATATAAATAAGTCTGGGAAGGAAGGCATCTAATAAGATTTCCTTACAGTTTCACCTTGATTTTATCATTGAATATTTAACTTATAGTTTAAACATTTCCCATATAACTTCCCAACCGACAACAGGAAACAGGAATTTGAGTATCTTCTCCGCAAAAATATCAAATGATTCGCACAGATATAATGCAAGACTTTAAGTTGCTAGAATGCTGATGATTTTATCTAGATTTTTCCTGTTGCCGCCTGGGTTTTTGGGGTTTCTGAATTTGAATTTATGCTGCCGTGATAAAAACACACACATAAAGACAAACAAAATATTTAGCCCTGAATTGTTTGCCAAAAAATGTTCATTTTCATCTCTCCCCTTTATGCTTTGATTTTGTTCTAGCTGCTGCTTATTATGCCTTGTTTTTTTCTCTCGCTCTTTCCCTCTTTTTATTTTGTTTTGCCGGCAAAAACAATAGAATCGGAATAGAAGCCAACAACAATGGCAAATTAAATGTGTACAAAAACTAAACATAACACACAGTCAGCCTGCCTGCTTCCAACTATATATACGTAGAATATATATAGTATTTTTCACACAATAAATGTGTAGAGCCCAGCAACAAAATGCTGTGTAGAAAAACTTGCGAAATATTTTCCACTTGGCACGCAGCATGGCCATGTCTGTGTATGCGTGTGCATTTTACACTTTTAATTTTATTTATTTTTAATACGATTCGGTTTGATTTGATAAAGCAACTAGTAGGAGGCGAGAATCGAAAGCCACGTATATAAATTAAATGCACAACGAGATTCTGGTCAAGTGTTTATTGTTGATCCAATCGAAGGGGGATCTGGAGAGTCTGCTGACTGCCTTTTGCCACAAGAAGATATATATGTACACCTACTTATATCCAAACATTGGATAATCCCAAGCGAAACCGAACTGCCAGCTGCAGTTGCCAAATTATAAATAGTTTGCCAAAATCTCCGCCCCAGCTCTCGGGGGTGGATATAGCATACATATATATCCTATATCGTTGGGCTGTCTTTAGTCTTTATGCTATCATTGAGAATTCAATTTCAATTATTATGTGTGGTTTGGCATTAGAATAGTTTTGAGTTTGAGGCCCAGGCATCGGCACCGGCACCGGCACTTAAATGTCACATTTTCTTATGTGGCTCATTTTCTTAGCTCATATTTTCGCAAATTAAATTTTATTGAGCGTATCGTTTGGGCATAATTAATTTTAATTGAGGACACTGCCCACATGAGGGCACACACATATGCAACACCCCCTAAAACACGGTCACTTTGGGTCTATTTATAAGAGGTTCTTGTGGCAGGCGGAACTCTTTGCGAAGGATAACATCGATTTCTGTTGGGATTTTCTCTAAAATTTCCCTGGAATATCACCAACACCTGTCTTTTACTGTAATTAACTGTCAATTCAATCAGTCCAATGTGTGTGCGTTGTGCGTGGGTCAAAAATGCACAACTACTGACCACTGACCACTGGACATTGTATGCTCAAGTGTTACAATGTGCAGCAAGTGCATCCTGTGGGCAGGGTCTCTTAGACACTAAGAGAAGTTTAATTGAGCTTAAAATTAGAACCTTTTCGTACACCTTTTTAAATATGAATTTTTCCTTTTTAATTCAGAATGCAGAATATAATATAAAGGCTATAGGTTTAGGTTTAGGGTTAAGTTAATATCCTAGTTCTTTAAGGGTAATTTAGACCCTTTTTTGTGCCCTTTTTTCTGCCAGTGCATCCACGCATCACACGCAAGCAACAGAGACTCCTCGCACATAAAAGGCCAGTCAACGTCACTGGAAGCTTTGCATGCAAAACATGTCCGACAGCAGCCGTGAGCCTTCTCTCTGGTGTTTGAGAGGTGTGTGTGTGTGCTGTGGGTGTGCCTGCCCAATTGACTTTTGCTGTCGAGCAATTGTTCAGGTTTAGGTAGCCAGGAAAGAGGTAGACGTTGGCCAGGAGCAACATCATCATCATCATCAGCAGCAGCAAAGCCAACATCAACGACCATCGACTGGCTGGCTGGCTGGAAACCGCAGGCATTGAAGTCGCCGAGGCTGCTGCAACTCATTTGCATGCAACAGTTGAACAAAAACACAGCTTTAATTCAATTTCAGCTTTCAGTTGGCGCTTATTAGCAGCCTTTGTTCGTGGAAAGAGGAAAGTGCAACTGCAACTGCCACCAGAAGCAGCACATCATCACAATGCGGGCGCATATATGTCAACAGGAACACTGAGGAAAAAATAAGTTTTTTAAGATGATAAAACACTAATAAAAATATCAGATAATATACGTTGTACTTCGGTGCTTAAATGAAGCCTTTTTTT
Source organism: Drosophila tani (assembly GCA_008042535.1). NCBI lineage: Eukaryota > Metazoa > Arthropoda > Insecta > Diptera > Drosophilidae > Drosophila > Drosophila tani. Next base: position 13,438 of record VNJO01003361.1, on the reverse strand, counting down.
TTCATTTAAAAAATGATCACAGCTAATTTAGCATTGAAAAAGCCAGCGCAGTCTAGTTGCAAACTTGATGTTAAGGTATAAAATTCCTGGAATATCATATTTTTAACGATATTAAATTTATCGTCTTCTTTATTAAATAAATAACGATGATTTATCCATAGATTTCTCATAAGCGAAGGTTGTAATTGATATTTTCTCTAATATGTGACACTCAATATAATTTGTTATGAGAAACTACCATAATTTTTCACTGTGCCAGGTAGAACTTTAGCTTGAAGAGTGGCAAGAGCGCGTTCGGAAACGTCACACAACGCTAATGCCAGTTAAGTCGTTGACGCCGCCCACCTGTGTCACTCAGTCAGTTGGTCAGGTAAACGTCACTTCCATTTCCACAATCGAACAGCGCCCCCAAAACAAAACAAAAAAAAAATTAGCCGCTCGACCAGTTTCAGTATTCACCATTTTTTTTTGTTTTGTATTTCAGTTTGCCGGTGTTCTCTCCGCACGCCGGACGCAATTTCTGAAGCGTTGCTATATATTTTTCTATATATACCTATATCTCTCTTACTCCACACCGACTGATAGTGGCTTAATGAATCAGTTAACGATTTGTGTTATCGCGCTGATATGAAAGTGCTTAAGCCGCAAAATAAACAAAAAACAAAGCAAAAGTTCTCAAGAATAAATAAGTCAGTTTCAAGGCTTCACAACTTATAGAAAGGTGGGAATTAGTGTTTAGTTCTAGTAAAATCTTCAAAGGAAATGTGTTTAAAAACGATTTATATGGGATTGGATACAAAATAAACAAAAACAAAGAAATCAATCATAAATAAGTGAAAATAATAATAAAGCGACTTGAGCTAAGCACAACTGAAAGAGTGAGAAAATTGAGCAAAACTAACAAGAAACCCTTAATTTAATCAACAGTTGTTCATATAAATACCCTTAAATAAACAAACAATCAATAATAAAAGTGATAAGAAAACCACTTGAGTTTATAAACCAATTGAAATGTGTGAGAACAAATTATTATTTCCACTAAAATTGTTGGCCAACTTTAATAAAACCCCCAATAAACCAACCATTTATTCGTTAAAGCTGCGAAATAATAACTGGTATTCAGAAAACTATAAAAGCCCCCCACATAAATCGTCATGACTCATTCCCATTGATAAGGCCAGAGGCCCAAAAATCGAAAAAAAAAAAACGACCAAAATAATATTTTTCAATTTTCAATGCCGATTTCGAGTAGATGTTTTGTTGATTTCGATGATTTTTTGTTTTGTTTTTACCCTCCGCACCTCTCTCTTGGAACATGCTCCTGAAATTTTTTTTTGTTGTTCACATGCTGTTCGATGTTGTGGTTGTTGTTTGGTTGTTTTGTTGCTCAGTTGTCTGGGTTGTTGTTAGCCGAGCTACCTGACACTTGTCAAGTTGCGATAACATGCGAAATTTCTGGCGTTTGGTGCTGCTTCAAAAAAGGAAATACCACTTTATGCATATTAAAAACTATAAAATAACGTTCGCCATCGATTGTTTTTATTATATATTGTATTAATCTTTGGATCGACAGCAGCGGACAGCGAGTGGAAAAACACGTTTACAGCGTTATGACCAAAATGGCAAGAACGTTTATTCAGTGGTTTGGAAGGCACATTGAAACAGAAACTATTTTAATCCAAAAGGTTTTTATGTAAAAAAGAAATCTAAAATAAATTTTAGCCTAAATCTGAAGAATTTTTAAATTTATGTCTGATTAACTTTAGTTTAAAATCTTATTATATCATGGATTTGTATAAATTTCTTTCTGTGCACTTGCCAAACGATCTACAAAGCTTCTTGGCTTCGCTGCGGTGTACTTTTAATTGAAAACTGCTAGTACTGAGCGCTGGTAATACTATTTGCTGGCGTTAAACTGTTGTTGCTGGATGTTTTTCCCATTTAAATGAGTTTTGTCTATGACGTCTGCGTATTGTTTACAAATATACGTTTCAATTTGCAGCCCCATCTACATGTACATTATACTACACCCACCCAGCGACACATGGCAAGCGATTTTCTGCTTTTCCGTTTGTTATTGCTGCCATGTTCTCGGTGCCCTGCCCCTCTTCCTGCAGATCCATTTGATTTTTACTTATTCTCTTTTTTTTTTTAGGGGTGTTCTTTTCTCGGTTTTTGGGTTTTTATTTTTTGGGGGATTCATGGCGCTTGCATAATCCTTGCTTGTCGAAGCTGTCAGCGGTGTTCGCCGATGCAGCTGTTATTGGCATTCAAATGAATATGTAAACGTCGCATCTCGCAGATTGTTTTCGCTAAAACGAAACAAATAAACAATGGCAGTGGTCACGATTGGCCACGAGGTGCAAAAGTCATCACGGTAGCACGTTTCCAATAACTCGAAGTACATCCGATTCTTTATGACGATGATTCACGTGAGCAAACACGAAAAATTAAATGGAATATGCATTTTTGTTGACACTTTGTGCATTTTGTATTTAATAAAGTTTGAGTGGGGTCGATAAAGTGAAGGTAATAAAACATATATTCTTTAATCAGAATTTTATTTATTTATAGGCCAGTTTAGTCATTATTAAATTGAGCTTTAAGCTAGCTATTAAATGTAATAAATGAAAAATATATACAGTTATTTTTTTTATAAATAGTTAATGCTTCGGCTAATCATCTTAACCTAAATCCACTTATAATTACCTTCCAATTAATTTATTTCATATAAAATATAAGACAGAAAAAATGGTATTTTAAACACAAATTAAAAACCAATCGATCTAAACTTGTGATAATATATTTTTCTGTTTGTGCTCAAGGCTCGCCCCATTTATTTTTTGTGATTTATTGCACGGAGAAGGTTGAGAAGATAAACTGCAAATTAAAGTTAATGTTTATGCAGCCGCTGACAAATTGCCAGGTTAAATGCGAGCTCTTCGTACGACAAGCATCGATTATGTCGAATTGTAACGTTAACAGCATCCTGTTTCCTGTTTCCTTTGCCAAAAAGGAAGTTGGCCAACTCACATACTCGCACAGATAGAGGCAACCGCAATGTAGCATACTTTGCGGCGCGTTGATTCGTGTATGGCTGCTGGCATTCCAGCATACATAATTTATGTTTACTCCGAAGTAACCATGCCAAACTACCGCACACACACACACATTGAGCATACACCCTTGGAGCACACGCCCACACACACTTCTTGGGCTACAACTTCCGCCACAACTTCCGCTCGGCTCCGCTTTGAATGATTAGTTTTGGTCATGGAGCATAGTAGTCCTAGAAGCTACAAGTCCTTGTCCTTGTTTCTGGCCATGAAATCAAACTAAGTGCTCGGGCCAAAAGTCCTTTATTTTTCAAACTGTTCCGCTCCCCTGGGTTCCACTCTGTGTGTGTGTGTGTAATGGTGTGTCTATATTATTCACACTCAAGGTTATAGTTTTGTCAACATCTCTGGAAAATTGTGTGTCTGCTAACGCTGGCTGAGTGTGTGTATTTGTTCTATTTATTGATTCATCAAAGGGTTGCCGCATACGCTTTCCTTTGATTATAATTTACATAATGGCAACAAGTGGTGCAGAAAATGGTTAAACTTTTGATTTAAAAACAAGAAAGATTTGTAAATTTAAGGAAGTCAAAACGGGTATCATATTTAACTTGAAAATAATTAAATTATTCTGTAAATATATACTTATAGATTGAGTTACTAGATATAACAAAGGTTAATCTTTTTTTCTCTATTTAAATATTGTGAGAAAAGCTAGTCCCTGTTTCATTCTCTTAAAAACCCCCTGCTGCTTTCAGTAATACCTTCTGCTGCTGTCTATATTTAGTTGAAAATATTTTAAGCCAACTAATTCTGGCCAATTTCCCCGGCTGTTCAATTGTTCTTTCCGATTCATTAATTTTCGCTTTGAAGCGACGGTTTCCTTTTCATTCTCGGTTCCTTTTGTCAATTCAATTGTTTTGTGATTGCTTCAGCAGCAGCAGCAGCAGCAACAGCATCAGCATTGCGCATACGCCCCGTTGACAAATTGTAATGGCCAAGGCGTTGTTGTTCTGTTGGAAGGGGGAGAAGCAAAACAAAGGCGATGAGGAGGACGAGGAGGGCGAGAAGGAGTCTCCCCCGGTGGACATCTTGGCCAAGAGAAACCACTTGCATTCGCTGCTACTGGCTGCTGGCTGCGAAAATAGAATTGGCAATGGCTTTGGGTGGGTCTTTGACGCCTCGTCCCTCATCTCGATTCCCTCAATCTCAGGCCATGTGCCATGTGGCAAATGCCTGCGTGTGCACAACATGTCGCGCCACCAAACACACTCACACACATAGGAAACACGCGCAAAGATTGGGGCAGGCATCAAAGGTGCACAGGAAAGAATTTTATACAGATTTCCTTGATTACCTAAATCGAAAACTATTAGTTGTTTTTAGGCCTTCGTCTAATGAATTATTATCTGCGATTGTTCAGGGTCTGTTTCCATATCAATTAGAAATACCACATATTTTTGTAAGTGTATCCCGCTGGTGAAATAGTATTTTTTCTGCTTCAGCTGCCAAATTGTTGGTGGCGTCGCATGCTGATATTACTCGTCGTTCCTTTGCTCGGTTGGGTTGCCCGGTATGTTTGTTTTGTTTGTTTGTTTGCTCGCCTGTTGCTTTTGCTATTCCCCCTGCTGCTTCTGCAGCGAAAGCATGCTTTTGAATTCGCTCTGGCGCTCGCCTTAATGACCAATAAATGTCGCAGCGAACGCTCTGGCAAAAATGCAAATGCAAATGCAAATGCAGCGCCGCTCGGCACAGTTATCTATTTATTTGCGTAGCAATTTTAAATTTAGTTTAGATAAACAAACAAGACTGGCAGGCGTAGAGCAGAAAGTGTGACAGTTTGCGGCCCACGCAGTGCACAGAAAGTGGTAGCGAAAGAGATTTGGAGGCGACCTAAATGCGACAATTTTCGATGAGGTCTCTAAAAATATCCACACTTGGAAAAAGAAACACCAAGAGTTTGGGCAAAAACACTTTCTAAAATTATGGGATTTATTTAGATTTGTATTCCAAAAGAAAATGGGTAAGGAATTGCACTTGCTTATAATTTCCAAGTCCATATTTATAATTAAGCGAATGCTAAAAATTTATTACGATATGCATACTTTATCGTCAGATAAATTTTAGTATTACTATCACTTAAGGAACTTAAATTGTTACACCAAAATCCGCTTATAATTCCCAAGTGATTATTCACTCAACAATTTTGCAAATTAATTAACAACACTGAGCATATTTTTTTGTCTTGCGTGTATTTCCGCAACAACATTGTAAGCAGACCTTTTTAAGCTTAACAAAAATAACAATCAAAGGAAAAGGAATCAAAAAGCATTGCCAAAAATAGCAGAACATTTGACAAGTGCATGTCAGTCATGTGTCTGGCGAAAAGGTTTTTTGGCCATTATTGTACGAGGTACGAGGTACTGGGTACTTCTTCTAGTGGCACCTATTTATTTATACCGCTATCGGGTCGAAAATAGTCGCTTTATTGCCGCGGAATATTGCATAATCCGAGGCGTGTCTGGGAATGTCGCTTTCGCATGATGCAATGCCGTCGAGTGCCAAGATTTTCGTCGCATCTCAACTCGCGCATTACTGTCGCCACCAGTTACGAGTAAGTGCAGCAGCAGCAGAAGCAGCAGCAGCGCCCAGTGATTCGGCAAATTGCAATTATAAATTTATAAGCATCTATGTATAACCCGGCGCAGCTCAGAGTATGTCTCGATATATCTGTATCTGTATCTATTTTTTCACCGCAGGCAATTCTCTAGCCAAAAAGTGCCACAAAATCGCCAGCGAAGCAAATAGAAAAGAATTTGAAAAATAAATACCAAGTACGCGCTTTGCTATGTTTTCTATGCCCCGTCCATCGGTGTTCGGGGGTGTTCCAAGGGGCTTGGGGTTTGCTTTTATGCTTTGGGCCAAGAAACTAGGTTACTTGGCAGTGCTTAGCATAAATACCGAGGCACACCACAGGCCACAAAGACAGCAGTTTATCATATTCAATGTTGAGGGAATTAAAAAGACTGACAAGCCTTTAAATAAAATATTTTATACATTTTTTACTTCCCTATTTTAATTCCCAATTAAAGTTCTTACAGAATATTAATAAATGTTCCTTAATTGTTAATTTTTACAGAGTCTACGCAGAGCGTGGACGGATCACCTGCATCGTGGCGTTTAACGCTCGATCAGGATCTAATTGACACGCTCAAGGGCAACTTTCCCAGCTGGTTTCAGGGCTCGGCCGGCGGTGGAGCCACCTCCAAGCAGCACCAGCACCAACAGCAGCAGCACCTGCAGCACCAGCACCAGCAGCTGACCCAGCAAAAGCACCACCAACTGGTGGCCACCAGTGTCATACCCATAACCATTGACACCAAGCTCGCCACAAATACACTCCAGCAACAGCAGCAGCAGCAGACGGCGGTGATCCTGGGCCACAGTTCGTCGTCGGCCTCGCCCGCCTCCTCCGTCAGTTCCAACTCCTCGAAAAAATCCATTAGCAGCAGCCTGAGCAGCTGCAGCAGCAGCAGTAGCAGCAGCTCCCACTCCAGTTCCAGTGCCAAGGGAGCCGGTGCAGCGACGGCTAGTCGGTTTCTCAACAAATCCACCTCGACGTCGCCCACAAAGAGCCTGTCCAGGACGCTGAAGGCCACCCAAAAGACCAGTAACAATAGCGGGTGTCAGAAGGTGGGCCAGCTGGTCAAGTCCGCCTCGCTCCATAGCCTGAGCAGCGGCAGCAGCGGGAGCAGCAGCAGCACCAGCGGCAGCAGCAGCAGCAGCAGCAGCGGTAGCGGAGGCAGTGGCAACGGCAGCTCCTCGCTGCTGGCCACCATCTCCACCTCGCCGCTGACCACCGTTGAGCTCATATCGAGCGCCGCCTGCAGCGGACTCCTGGCCACCAGACTAAGCGGCAAGGCCTTGGAGCATACCTTTCAGGATATAATATTGCTGCACGAGGCCTACGACGACATGTCGGAAGGTTAGTCAGTAGTTACTGTGTTCTCTTTATAAGTAATGCTAATAATCTTGACTTTACCTTTGTTTTCAGGTGAACAGCGCTTGCATGCAACGTTCCTGGGCAGCAGCGATGATGGCAACAACTCGGATTGCTACGATGCCAGGCAGTCACCGCCAAAGGCCATCGTCGATTCCAGTCCGCTGCAGCCGGCCATGGACAAGAACAAAGAATGTGAGTTTGAATGGAATTAATGTAGAATCTTTAATCTAATTCGTTGTGTTCAGTTGTAGTCAGTTAATCAAATTGAATAGCAGTTGGAGTTAGGGAGCATTCCCATTTGTATTTATATGTTCTCTTAATTAAAAGACCAAAGCTATAGAGCCTTGATTTCTTGAGTCCCATTGGAGGCTAATTTAATATTAAATAAAGGAACGTTTAAACTTAAATTCTTACTTATATGCGGTCTCAGAATAGGTCCTCTTGGATCGGCTTTATTAGTAGAGCTTATGTATATAAATCTATATATAGTCAACCCATAGTGTCAAGCATTAATTAGCCTTACTCAAAGCTATTCTGTAAACATTGCTCGTCCATATTTAGCACCTCCACCATACCCATCCCACCCCAAGAGACCCCTGTACTAGGAACCCTTTGTCGCTCTACTTTCTAGCAAAGATGCTCTTGTTTACTCAATGTTTTGCCGCCCACATTTTGGCCATCTTTCGGCGGCTGTTTGGCATTTGTCATCTTGGGATATTGCGATTGCGATTGTGCCGGTTCTGTTCTTGTTGTTGGCCTTCCGCTTAGTCATAAATGCCAGCCAGCCAACCAACCAGCCAGCTAGCCAGCCCACCAGCCAGAATCCTCATCATCGGCATCATCATCATCATAATCTTCAGATTCCCAGCTCATTATTGACTTTTACAATTTAATGAAGCTGTCAGGGCACAACAGGCACTTAAGGCGTACACTTGAGGTGTGCCACGCCCCCTTCGAGAAACCCATTCATAGTCCCGAGTCCGCTTCGAGGCGTTCTCTATTTTGTCAACAGTTTTTCTTTTATTTTTCTCTGCCTTTCTGCTGGCTGGCCTACATATTTGCTTGGCATTTTGAGTGAAGAGAAATATTCTTATTAATTTTGAATGGTCGAAAGATGACAGGCCGAGTGAATGTGTGTGTATATATAGTATATATAGATATAGCTGCATAGTCGCTAATAGTTTTGACAGCTCTTGTCGCCTGCACTTCGGTAGAAATATGAAAAAAATCTGAAACCGGAAATGCGCGGAAATATAGGGAAAAAATATGAAATACGATGATAAAGTTCACACAATGCCCTGACCCTGACTGAAAAAGGTTCCTCTACTATAAATGTTTACGAAAGCAAGGCTCTTCTCGCTCGTATTTATTTGAAAATGTTTAGCCATTTTTTTTTTGCCAAATTTTTGTGCCGAAAAATGCATGGCGCAAAATTTCCGGCAGGCGTCGAACACAAGTTATCTAACATTAAACTGCATATTAGCAACAACCACTGCTGCTGCTGCTGCTGGTCAGTTCCCCGCTTTCCTCAGTTCGATTCGGCGTGTGTAAACATTTATTATAAACACATGGCTGTTGGCAGTCAATGATGGCGCGGCATCAGCAACGACGACGGCAACGAAAAATGCAAAAATCTTTTGACAAATAAACACGCGCTGCACGCGACTCGAAAGGCAGCAGCGGATATGCAAAAATTAAAGGCAGGACTACGGTTGAAAATGTAGTAGATACTGTACATTGGTTATTTAAATTGGTTTATAAACTATTTCTTATTTAAAGTATTTCTTGTATTACTTAATTTAGAGCTGAAATATTAAGTACTTTACTGCAAGGATGGGCTCCGGCTTGCCCGGTCGGAGCATTAAAAACTCACATCTAAAATCACTTTTAAATTCATGAGGCAGTCAGAGCAAATGAAAAAAATATAAAAAGGCATATTTATGCCTTATGTTTTTAGTCCTTACCGCACTTGGCTTGTTCCCGACGATGTGTAGGTTTTGTTTTTATATCTAACAAGGACTTTTTCACATTTTTCTTTAAAATGTTTATCATAATTAAAATATATTTTATATACATGTTGGTATTCCGAAAAAAGTATCATTTATATTTACTTAATTTTATAATTCTTGGCTCCTATTTAATGCCCCTTAAAATACCCCTAGAAAATCTACTTTATGAGCACTTTATTTCCTCCTTAGCCCACTGTTCTTGTGGCGCTTGGTAAAGCCATTTCATTCATTTGCCTAGCTGGTACGATGGCGTCTTCGTTTAGTAGAAGCAGCGTTGATCACGTAATCGATTTTATAATACAACACATGCTTATACTAATACTTATATATATACGTACGTATATATACTTCTGGCCTGCTCTCCCAGTTTCCCGCTCCCTGTTCTCGAGATGCTATTGCTTCCCCAAGCAATTGTTTACCTGACCTTCGCCTCCTCCTCTAGCTGCTGGTCCTCTGACTTTGGGGGGGGCTTCTCTCTCGCTCGGCGAAGGGCAGCTAACCGCAGCAAAATACCAACAGGAATTCTATAAGAATTCGCTGGCCATGTCTACACACATTTATTGCTTTTCGCATAAAACTTTTATGTGTTTAATTTGGAATTTATGTTATTGTTTTTATCAATCAAGTGTGCGAGTGTGCCGTGTGTGTGTGCTTTGCAGAGGTGTGTAAAACCCAGGGGCGTAAACAGAGTATCGACGATTTAGATTTCGAGAAATCGGCAAGAAAAAATTTCGCGCGCATAATTAATTTACGGGGGCGACGAACAGTGTCGTCACCGAAAATCCATCGAGATGATTTTCCAGCCATCGGTGTTACATGAGGCCAAAAATACGAGTATTTTCTTTGGCAGCCATAAAAACAATAACAAGATTTTTGGACCTGAGACCCAAGGAGGGGAAAGCATAATTTGTTTTTCGCTTATTTTGGCCAGCTTATGCAGAGAGAAAAAAAGACAAACTTAAGTTAGATTAATGATTTAATCCCGTAAATAATGTTAAAAATTGTAGAGATAGATACAAGTATTTATTCTTATTTAAATGAATATTCAAGATTGTCTTCCTATGCTTATTGTGAAAAGAATATTTTTTATTACAAAAATTGCTGGGATATTTTCAAAATAATTTATGTTACGAGACATTTTTTACACAAACTTTTATTTTAGTACCGATAAACACTTTTTAAATTCAAGAACAAAACATACTAAAATCTTTAAATTATTTTTTACATAATTTATTTTCGCAGTGCGTGTGTTTTATTTTATATTTTATATACATTTTTGTTGTGTACATTTTTGTGTGGCACACTTCAATCGTAAAATCGCCAACAGCTGCCAGCGCCGTCTGAGACAATTACGCGCCTTGGCAGCCTCTCTTGGCTTTTTATGATGATTTCCGACAAAGAGCCCAAAATTACTTTAATAACGTCATCGTCACTTTGATGTCGACTTTGTTGTGGCGTCAAGTGTTCTTAGTGTGTGTCTGCTCGCCAAGAGGGAAGGATTTAGCAGCGGTGGGTGGATGGAAAGGCTTCGGCTAACCCACTTACTTGGATTGCACACAATAGATGCACACAAACCGCACAAGAACCTGAAAACTGCCAAATGCCAGAAGTCGGCAAAGCATTTTCCATTCCACTGAGGGAAAAATAGCAACAAAATGAGCTGGGAATTTATCATTTATGCCTAGAAAATAGCTGCGAAGGGGATAAATAATATTTTATTTATCGTAATAGACTCGAAATAAATTCCAAAAATATTTAAATTGTTACTATTTCCTCTCCCTGCATCTCTGACCAGTTCCGGTCTCACCCTCAGTCCTTGGCCGAGACCACAAACACTCAGTCTCAGTGCAGTGGCTACTACTGTTTGCCTTCGGTTGGGTTTTTCCTGCCTTTTGGATTCGCCGAAGGGCACAAGATTTTGTGTTTTCGTTTCATTTGCGGCTCACAGGACCTTATTTACCCCCCAGCTTTCGAGAAGGCCCGACTCCTCTCTCTCCCTCTCCTTAATGCGCATTATTTCGTTTTAATTACATGGCTGGCTGGCCATTTTGTGAATCAATTTTGCCAGTGCCCGGAATGCTAATTGAAGGTAATAGTATTAGGATGGCAGGCCGACGGGCAGGTCGTATGCTCAATATTATGCCAAGGAAGAGAGAGGATATTACATTACACAATGCTTGCACGCATTTAATAGTCCATTCGGATTTAATGATGAAAGGATAATGTCCACATTAATTGATTATTTTATACGCCTTTGCGTTTATAATTGGAGTGTCTTTGCCTTCAGTCTTTTCTTTCAAGGGATGAGTGTCGAATTTATTTATTTTGCTTGGCAGTCTGGGTCTATCACATCCTCGGCTGCCAAAATAATTGACATCAATCTGTTATTTAGCCGCTCTCTGGGAAATCTAATCAGATTATTACGCATACGCCCCAGGGGACCGCACACCTTAATTCCCAGGCTCCACCAGCTTCAGTCTCCTCCAGTCTCCGGCGTTGTGACTTTTTCGCCCCGGCTTAAATATTTAATTTTCGGGCACAAAACTTTCTACTCGAAAGTCAGAAGTCGCAGCAGCAGCCTGGCAGATATATATATTTATGGTTCTCTTCCTCTGTATATATGTATATGTTTTTATATATGTACATTGTTCACACCATAATAGCCCGCACATAAAGATATTAAAAACTTTTCCTTTTTTCGCGTGCTATGCCTTGTTTTTTCCATTTGCAGCTGCCTCTCGACATTTATTGCCCTGGCATTGTCAAAGAGAGAAAATGCTGGGAATAGGAAAAGGCGGCCGGGAAAGCTGAGGAAAACCAACCAGCAGCAAAACTTTGGCGCGCCCCAAAAATTATTTCTCCCTTTGCTTATTTTTTATGGGTTTTCTATGTTTGATTTCCTCTACTCCCGCAAAAAACGTATTGTTTCATTATTTATGATTGTTTGCCGCGTCTAATTTGCGGTTTTTGATTTGTGATAACAAGTTGTAGGCATATTCTCCATGCATACTTAAGGGGTTACCTCTTGAGGGAATAAATAAGCCATGTAACGCTTTGAAACCCTTTTAGAAAAATGAAATATTTATTTAAGGGTTCCTTTTACCCATTTAAGAATTTACCATAAACATTTCCTCGAGCTAGGTTTAGAGTTTAAGAAGGTACTTTGATTTATTGTTTATAAAAATATAATAAACTTATCTGTTTTCTTTAAAATATTACTTGAAACTATCTATTGAATTTTCTTAAAACTTTTAGGGACTATTTTTGTTCATATTTATTTCCTAAAAAATATATTATAACTAACTCCTTTTTATTTTATTTCCAGCGCTCAAAGTGAAGCTCATGGTGCGACGGCCGCATTCGCAGCTTGTCGAGCAGGGCATCATACCATGTAAGTACACAGTAATCATAATATTTCCGAACACTCCCAGGCTAGAGGCGACAGGCCGCAGGTCACAGGTCACCGAATTTAGCCGCTTAGTCAGATCAGATCGATAAAATACACATTAACCCCACTTAGCCGGCTCAAAGCATCTGCTGGGGCGGCCAATTGCGAGCGGCTGGCTGGCCAAAAAGGATATGCAAATACTGCCGAACATTTCATTTCAATGACTTTCAAATTTATGCGCAACGAAGACGCTGCCAGAGCAGGGAAAATACTGGGGGAAAAAGGGAAACCCAGAAAAGAATCCTGGAGAATATACGCAAATTTACAAACTAATTCAAAGCCCTCAACGCAGCCGAAAGTGAATTTGAATTTAAATGATAAATTTCCAGCGCCGAGAGCGAGGCAAAAGCAAAGCAAACTTTTCGCCACTGGATCAGGAATATATATGTATTTATGTGTACACTTTGTGTATTCAACAACGAGGCAGGGAATTTTTTTTAGACAGTCCTAGAGCCCTAGAAAGTGCATTAAATTTATTAGATGTTGTGGGAAATCTCTTCCTGCGGAATGTTTACATTTGCCACAGAACTGAAATGGCAAACGTTATTATCATTTGACCTTTTCGAAGGCTTATTACTTGTTGGATTTGCTTTGAAGAATTATTAAAGAAATGTAATAAATTACAGCATTCATATTTGGTACAAGAAAGTTAGTTTTTTCCCATTTAAGTTTTTTTAATGAGAAAATAACTAAAAATTTGAAATAAGGAAGGGTTCAAAGCTAAGTAACAGACGAAAGAAATGCATTTTTCATTTATAAAGAATAAAATAAAAACGAAAAACTAAATTTCCTGATGGAAACATTTCAAAATGTGACTCAAGGTCAGGAAAATCGAATAAAAAGGAATATTTAGGAATTTAGTAATAGATTTAAAAAAAAAAAAAAAAAAAAATGTAAATAAATAAAAAAAATGAAAAAAAAA
>VNJO01003359.1:0-28532 GCA_008042535.1 Drosophila tani | reverse complement strand
TTGTACAGAAGAACTTTGTTACTTAGACTTAGTTGACTCCCTCCTCTAAGCATCCAATTGAGCTTCCTAAGCTTATTCCGACATGTGGCTGCAATTTTGGTGATGTGCTGCCTCCATGTGAGCCGCTTGTCGAGGATGAGACCCAGGTACTGAGCCTGAGGAGCTTGAGGGATGAGCGTGTCCTGGAACTTAACTCTAGGAAGGATATGATGCCTTTGGGAGAAGTTGCAGTGTTGAGATTTGTTTCCGTTAATGCAGATGTTCCATCGATTCGTCCACTCGCTGTAGAGCTCTAGGAAGTTTTGCGTCATTCTGGCAGCTTCAATCCGACACGAAGAGTTAGCAATGAAGGCTGTGTCGTCAGCATACGTTGCCAGGAGGGTACCCGGATCACTGGGATTTGGCATGTCAGAGGTGTATAGGGTGTAAAGCACAGGACCCAATACACTACCTTGAGGTACGCCCAGCAAACAATATGAGCGTTTTCTGATCATTTTCGAAGGCTGTTTTTTGTATATGATTTAACATATTTTTTTTGTTAAAAATAATAATTATAGTCTAAGTCTTAAAAAATCACTTAAAAATAATGATTATAATTATAATTATCGATAATTCAAAAAGTACAAATTCAAAATTTAAACATTTTGGAGGATATGAATAGTTTGGCCAAAATGAATAACTTCGGTACAATTAAGTTTTCAATGTCTATTCCGTGTTTGATTTTGTGATTTAAAAATTAAAAAATAATCAACAACCAAGCAAACTTCAGCAAAGACGAAGGAAAACCTTTACCAATACGCCTTAGCTTAAACCTTAATCAAAGCATACATTTTAACCTAATTTGTATAAAAATGTGAATACAATTTGAATCCCTTTTAAAACAATTTATTTTAACGTTTTAACCACATTTTTTTTAGCAAAAAGGCAAAAAGGATAACAAAAAAATGTATTTCCCCAATTCCGATGAAGATCAGCCAGATGACATTTATGACAGTCAAACTGGTGTTATGTCTGTAACTAATGATTGGTGGCGAAAGTATCTTGTGAAAAAAGACTTGGAAACTATACTCCCAAGTAATAAGCTGCGAGTTATGTTTTCAATTCTCCGGATGTGTGAAGAAAAAGGAGAGAAATGGTAAGTAGAGCTTACCCAATCTGTTAATTTAGCTTTAACAAGACAGGTAGCTTACTTCAGCAAGCTAAAGTATATATACCGTTGCAGCTATGAAAATTTTTAAATGTGGTTAAAAGATATAAATAAATACTTTGGAAACTTTTATTAAAGTTGAAACAAAATCAATGTTACATTAATAGGATCGATATTGCCGAGCATTTTTCAGTATCCATTTTTTCTTCGGTAAAGGATATTTCAAGGACCTGGTAAAAATTTGTATAATTCAGAAATCACTATAAATTGTTATATCTCGAAGTAGATTTATTTATGTTTAAAAAAAAACCTTTTTTTTTTTTAATTTTTGTTAATCTCTATTACGGCCATAAGATATGGTGGTCCGATCCTTCTCGTTGTGACATAGTTTTTGTAGAAACGGACTGATTAACTCGGCTGTTGATACTGATCAACAATATACTTTATACGGTTGCATATGTCTTCTTTGCTGTGTTGCAAACTTTAGACTGAAATCATAATAACAAGACATTAAATTGTGGAGTTTGTAGACATTAAAAGACTTTCAAATTAAGGTTATAAATAAAAAAGTTTATTAGTATTAGTGGTAAGCTCAAGTAGGGTATAAAAATGTTCAGTACTACTTACTTATGGATTGTCGATTGACTGGAAGCCGATTTTTAATATATTTAACATTTCGGCCACTAAGGCAATTTTCATAATTTAAATTCTATTTTATTTATTTATTTATTGATTTTTATTTTATTTATTTATTTATTTATTTATTTTTTTTTTTGTATTTTTCCTAATTAATTAATTATCGTTTATATTTTGATTTCTAAAAAACTTTATTAAATTATTCCTAAATTGCGGTGTGCTACTTATTGTTTTTAAATTTTGCGGCAGTTGATTCCACAAGCGAATAGTGTGAATAAAGAAGTGACGTTCGGAAGAGGCGAGATTATGTCGAATATTAATTAAGCTATTGGTTCTTGTTGAGGTTCCAAATTTTAATTTTTCAAATAGATAGCTGGGCTCAGTGGTATTTATTATCTTATGCAAAAGAATAAGATTTCTGGTATTGCACCAACTCTTAAAGTTAAAGCCGTATATTCTGTTGGCCATGTGCGTGATGTGTTCCCCTCGTTTAACATTAAATATATATCTGGCTATGTTGTTTAAGGCAACGTTTAATTTATGCTGTGAGGCAGCATCACAGTGTCCAAAAATTTCAATCTCGTAACTCAAGGTAGGCATAAGGTATGCTTTTGCTATCATGAGTCGCATAGCTGTCGGGAGGTACTTTTGTGACATATAGGGCCATAATTGTTCCAGACGCCTTTGTAACATGTGTGAGCCAGGATAGGTTATTGCTCATTGTAATCCCTAGATTAACGACTTATTCTATTCAATACAAGAGTTATTAATGCGTAAACTAGGGAGAGTTGGAATACATGACGATCTTTTGCTGATAATTAAACATTTACATTTTGACGGATTAAGCGAAAGTCCATTCCTGCTTGCCCACTTACAAATATTTGATAATTCAAAGTTACATACATCTACACAATCAAATAATCTACTAACAGGACAACTAACATACATTTGGACATCGTCAGCATACATATGGACATTACACCTGGCTAATATAGTCGGAAGGTCATTTACATATGTACATAGAAAAGAGAAGTGGACCAAGAACAGAGCCTTGAGGTACACCTCGCGTTAATATCATCGCGTCGGAAGATCCATTGTCTGTGATCACAGATTGTGTTCTGCCGTACAAGTAAGACGATATTAATTTAACAGCGGTGTCCGTGATTGAAAAGAGTTTTAATAGTTTAGTACATAAAATTTCGTGGTTCACCGTGTCAAACGCTTTGCTGAAGTCCAATAAAGTTAAAAATGTCACATGATTGTTGTCAAGTTTTTGTCTAATGTTCTCGGTTATATCTAAGATTGCAGTGGTACAGCTTCTATATGGTCTAAACCCCGATTGGTTATTGCACATAAGAGAGTTTTGTTTTAAAAAAGAGTTAATCTGTTTGGCCATTATTTGTTCAACGACTTTGGAAAAAAATGGAAGTATGGAAATCGGCCTATATTCACCGTTTGGTTTCGGGACAGGAACAATCTTTGCTGATTTCCAGCAGTCTGGGAAGCAGGATGTAGTCAGTGCGGAATTGAATACATATGTTATTTTGTTTAATATCTTCGGTAGTACTATTTTTATAAAGGTGGGGTGAACGTTATCAAGCCCAACAGCACTCAACTTTACCTTAAGGACAGATTCAAAAACATCACACGAAGAGACACATATAAAACAAAAGCTATTATCACAGATATTATTCACAATATTGTCAAGATAAGAGTTCGTCGATGTTTCAGGTACGTTTGTTTGCAAAAATTGTCTATTGAGTTCATTTGGGTCTGCGTCTATTGTCTTTCGATTTTCCGATACCCAACATCTTAAGCTCCCTCCATTTTTGTTTCATTGATATTGCACTACTAAATTTTTGAGAGAATTAATTACCCTTCGCATTGGCAATCATTATATTCACTTTCTTTCTTAACTTCTTGAATTCTATATAGTAATCAGGAATTTTTTATCTTTTCCATCTTCTATACGCAATATCACGTCAACGAATCATGGCGGCAATACCTTGGCTAAACCACGGCTTACCTTTGGCTTTTAAAACCTTATGCTGAAGTGGCACATACCTTTCGTACATCGAGTCTATGCATTCTGTTAAATAATGTAATTGGGAATTTACATCAGTTAATGTATACATATGGCCCCAGTCATAAACATCCAATTCATGGCTAAGGTGATCCAACTCAATATTCTTAAAGTCTCTATAATAAATGGTTTGGTCAGTAAAATTAGGGTCAAATTCGTACGTCATGTATATTAGGTCATGTTTTGAAAAAGCTGGCACTGAGACCTGGTCATATAAAAGAGTTTTGTCATTATTGCTGACAAAGAAAACATCAAGAAGTGTATTTTCAGTTGCCGTGTAGTGTGTAGGTATGGTCTCATTTACAAGTTGCAGTCCAATGCTTGCCATTTCAAAGCTTAGATGTCGTTCCTTAAGCATATTACTATTTAGGTCCCCAGTATAGTCAGTGCATAATGTAGATACATCGTTAACAAAGTCACTATAGTCGACCGTTTGGTGCGGTCTGTAAACGCATCCGAGTAGCATATTTGAAGTGTTTCGACACCCACTTACTCTTAAAAAGAGGTACTCTATCGAGCTGCCAGAGGGTTGTTTGCTTATTAATTTACTTTTTAGTCTTTTGTTAACATAAATCGCAACACCCCCATTCCCCTCACGGTCAGATCTGTAAAGGTCGTAACCTTCACATGCTACTAGGACGTCACTAAGTTGAGGAACAAACCACGTTTCACTAACACAAAAAACATCAACATTAGACTTTACAAATAGATACCGGAACTCTTCAATCTTTTTGCTTAGACTTTGTGCATTAAGATGACATATGTGTAGCCCTTTTTTTTGTTTGACAAGAACCCTTATTATTGCACCACTGTTCGCTCTGGATGCTTCTAAATCGGAGCTATTGAATTAAAATGATAAGTTAAGCACACACGCAATCTATGAACAATTAATAAATAACAATTAATGTATCCTATCAAGGTAATTTCTCTTAAAAAACTTAGCTTAAATTTAATACCAAAGAGACATTCATTAACGAAAAAGATTTTGGTCAGGTGCTCCTTCTCTTAATTCTTCTCTTAATTCCTCTCCGTGGCCAACAGAAGACGGGTCAAGAGATAGCGAAGCATTCGCTTGGAGGTCGTGAAGCTTCTGCATGTTCTCAATGCTAATTACCTCGGCTCCCTCGTATTGTGTGAGGTGTACGACCGCCCGTCGTGTAAACACCCAGAGAAGACGCTTAAGCTTTTTTAAGCGCATGGCCTCTTTGAAGATAGCGTAGTTCTCTCTTGAAAGCTGCTCATTTAGGTAGAGGGCTGCCGGCGAATTGATCCCCAACAGCTGAAGGTTTAGTGGCTGCTTAAATTTTCTTTGGTACGCCCTAGCCGCACGTAGCATTGCGGCCTTATCTCGCACGTGGTCAAATTTAATAATAATGGTCGGATCCACGGCTGGATTAGACCTCCTCGGTTTTATCCGGAAAATATCACGGATCTTTGGCGATGGCGTGAGTTTTAAATTGAAGCAGAGGGAGTGGATCATTGATTTTAAATTTTCATTTTGATCGTAAGGGACTCCGTGGACTCGAAGGTCTGCTGCGATGCTCGCGTTGGCCTGAGTTGCAACCTGAGCCTCGATATCACCAAGACGCCCACCCAGATGTTGAGTTTCTTGGGCATTGGCCTCATACTGCTGCATCTGTTTCTTTAGCTGCTCCACACCGGCGACTTCTCTTTCCAGCTGGAGCACCCTCGGATGTTTGAATTGATGTTGTGATTGTGGCAGTAATGCTGGCAGTTTGCTCAGCAAACTTGTTCTCGATTAAATCGAGCAGCTTAGGAGACGGAACATCAGAAGGCCGATCCTTTTTCAGGTCTGTAGCCGTAGCTTCGCGTTGGCGTTTGGGTGCTGGAGCCATTTGAGCAGTTTTGGGTATGTAAACCTGTGCGTGTGTTTGTGATATAAGTATGTATGTTGGTTCCGTTTTGTATTCACGTTCGTTTTGGTTTGCCGGTGGCAAACGCCCTATCACTCGGTGATAGCCAGAGAAATATAAATGTTTTGGTTTGTTTTCGAATTTTATTTAATTTTACTGTATCTCGGCCGGCAATTTTTCACAAATTTAGTTTTTTGGAGTTGTTTTATATTACGTTTTTATTGAATTTTTTACGCGTTCGTGAAAATTCCGACCTATTTCGTCGCAGTGTGACCGTGTCATATAGATCGATTCATATTTGTATGGATCTTATATCTCTTTTAACGCCCAAAGTAACTATTTACATAGAATAGTACTTTAAGCTTCCTTTAAATAAGTAGACCGATTAATATAATTAAATTTAGTAGTGAACGGGCGTTTACTTTTCAATGAAATCTGCAAGATTTAAATTTCACTATATTTATCTTGGCTTCGATGTGCTTACGCCAAGAAAGTCTTCTGTCCAGGTGGACTGTTAAAAATTAGTATTGTTAGGTAAAAGTTGAGGGCAAGTTTGTCTGTTTGGGGCAAAAGTGAAGGTTTGCATTTTTGTTTCTTTGCATGTAATACATTTATTATTATTATTTCCTAAAGAGCGAGATAAGCTGATAACTGTTCCGTTGAAGCATTATCAGCAACTTTTGAGGTTGTTGTAAGAGTGGTCTTCGATAAATCTGCTGTGTAAATGATGTACAGTGTCGGACCAAACAACTACCTTGGGGTACTCCAGCTTCAATTGGATGATATTCATGCTGTTTAATATTATGCTAAGAAAATATTCTGCACAGCTCTGAACATATTAACCATCTTGAGATGGTTTTGAAGGATCGAAAGTCCACCAGCTTGTAATTTATTTCATTCACATCCACATTTATTGCTGCCAAAATTGCGATTTCTGCCAGCCACTCCTTTTTATACCCTTGCAGGGTATTATTATTTTGATCTGAAGTTTCCAACGCGGATAAAAAAGCATCTCCGACCCCATAAAGTTGATATATTCTTGATCAGCGTCACCAGCCGAGTCGATTTAGCCATATCCGTCCGTGTGAAACAACAGATTTCAGAGACTATAGGAGCTAGAGTTACCAAATTTGATGACAACATTACAATCTATTGCACGCAGATCAAGTTTGTTTTAAAAGTTGGCCACGCCCACTTCCGCCCCTGAAAATCATGAAAAACGTTTAACTAAACTAATGTCGTGATTTTCGGCTTAAAGTAAAAATATATGAAATATAAAAATTTAAAAATTTAAAAATAAGAATTTTTTTAAACTTTTTTATTAAAAATCAAAAATAATAGTTAATTTGCCATTATTATTTGTTTAATCAAAGATAACTGTTATTTTACAACGAGAAAGAAAGCTAACTTCGGTAAGCCGAAGTTGGTATTTCCTTGCAGTCTGCAATTGGATCATTGAAAATCGAACTATTTTAGTAATGTTGAAAAAACATCGAATTTTGTACATTTTACATTTTACATGTAGAAGTTTACATTTTCATATAAATCGACCGATCGCTTCTATGGCAGCTATATGATATAGTTGTCCAATCTTAAAAAAATGAAAACCGTAATTCTAGAACCATAAGAAACTGCTATATCTCTAAAAACAGAGAAGTAAACATTTTTTTCACATTAATTTCGCCATCATTCCTATGGCAGCTATAGGATATAGTAGTCCGATTTCGGCTGTTCCGACATACATATATGCTAAAGAAATAAGTCTATGCTAAATATTTCATCTCGATAGCTAAAAAACTGAGAGACCAGTTCGCGTAGAAACCGAAAGGCGACAGACTGACAGACGGGCCTGGCTAGATCGACTCGTCTGGTGATGCTGATCAAGAATATATATACTTTATGGAGTCGGAGATGCCTCCTTCACTGCGTTGCAAATATCATGACATAATTATAATACCCTCTGCAAGGGAATAATTATTATTTTAAAAATTATAACTGTTACGATCTCTGCTTTTAACATTCAATTTCTTGCAAAGGGCCGGCAAACTTGGGTGTATATTTCCGTATGATATATATATAAATAAAATCATCATAATTGTCATATTTATTGAAGCAATTATAAAACCAGCATGTCCAACAATATAATGGAAATTTAAATCTTTTAATTTATTCAGATTTTCTAAATATTT
Source organism: Drosophila tani (assembly GCA_008042535.1). Taxonomy (NCBI): domain Eukaryota; kingdom Metazoa; phylum Arthropoda; class Insecta; order Diptera; family Drosophilidae; genus Drosophila; species Drosophila tani. The sequence goes on along the minus strand of VNJO01003359.1, from coordinate 20,603 downwards.
AGCTTTATTGTTTGGCAGTTCAATTCTAAGAGTATGATTTAATTTAGTTAGCTTTAGCAGATCCCAATTAATGCTCGGAATTCACTAACATCTCCTATACGAGGTGTGTTCAAAAAGTATCGCGAATTTTGAATTTTCGCGGGTTACTTATATTCGAATTTCGATTTTTTTGTGGCGTTATGTGGGTACTCATGTCTCTCACTTATGCCGACAAGCTCGGCCATTTTGAATGTTCACTAAATTGTTGACAGCTGCTTTGCATGCACTTGTCTTGGATCATTTTCGATTTTTACCTATTCAAAAAAATTAATCAAGGAACCCGTATCAAATTTTGTGTGAAAAACGAAAATAAGTGCGCGGATGCATTCCGAATGTTGACTGTGGTGGTACAAAATGTTCTCAGAAGGCCGAGAAGAAAAGCCGAAAAGAACAAAAATTGTCTTTTGCACCACGATAACGCCCCTGCTCACACATTGTTGCTTGTGCGCGACTTTTTGGCCAAAAACAACAAACTAATGATGCCGCAGCCACCGTATTCCCCAGATCTGGCCCCCTGTAACTTTTTATTGTTGATAATGAAAATGTCACATGATAGGTAAATTGTCATTGTATTTTCTTTGTAATTTTTAATTATAATATTGTTAATTATGTAATATTGTATACTTGTAAATAAATTGAACATTTTTGGATCTATACATTAATCGATCGTCATTCATCTATAAGAAAATATTAGATACAAAAATCCATGCTTCGTCCTTGAATTATTTAACCTCTAATCTTCAAACTAACCTAAGACAGAAAATAAGAGATAATGAAATGATAAGAGAGAGAGGAATACTAGAAGTTTCACTTCTGTCGTGCGTAGCCTGGACACACCCCTTTTTTTTCATTTCCAGGTCGAATAAAATGGATAAGAATTATGGTGCCAATCAAAAATAGTTAATGCATACTTAACCTGTTAATATCTGTATGCAACCTGTTCAATCAGAAGTTCTTTTGACACACACACCTCTCACCTTTATTTCTACTTCTGTAAATGAATTTGTTTTGTCACAGAAATGATTTTGGCTTAAAAAGCGTCTTCTTACGCTCTCAACTTTGTGCTAGCGCGCTGAGAGCGAGAGAGGATAGAAGAGGGGAGGAAGATCGTTCGCCAGCGGTGAGAGAGGGACAGGAACTACGCACATTTTAGTGTCATTTTCGTTTCATGAATCGGTTTTACTCCGTCCCCGAAAATCCATAACGCGCCTAAAGAAGTTTCACTTCAAAACACGTTTTGGTTTTCCAACGGATTGTTTTCGAGTTTTTAGGATGCTAGCAGCACGTTAACATTTGAGTTAACGACAAGCTCGGTCATTTTTAATGTTCACTTAATTATTGACAGCTGCTTTGATTGCACGTGTTTTCGATCGTCTTCGATTTTTACCTATTAAAAAAAATTGATCAGAGAACCTGAATCAAATTTTGTGTGCGCGGGTGCATTCCGAATGTTGACTGTGTCATACGGACCGAAGCAACGTTTATCGGTGGCACAAAATTTCACTATTAATAATTATGATGGGCAATTACAATTGTAATTATTAGATCTTGCGGTACAATATGGCGCAATATCTAAAATTCCTTGTTCACTTAATTCAATTCAATTTTGATATTTAACATTATATTTTTTTTTTAGATTTATACGAATAAGATCTTGGGTTCGAGTCTTGATTTACTAATGAGAACTTAAGCCTATTATGACATCGAGTTAACTAGAACCCTTCAATAACGCTAATGTAAACATTTATAAGAATTTTTAATAACCAAGGTATTTTTTCTTCTTATACTCCTGTCTCCGAAATACCTCCGGGGAAATACAAAAAATACGACTTACGTTCTTTCTTTCTGAGTTACCATGCAATGGCAACATTTTTCTTTATAGCCTTTGCCAACTTTTCTTCTAACTTTTACTCTATTTTCACTTCCCTGAAATCTTTTCTGTAGGTTGATAACAGGTGCCGTTGTAAGTGGCTTTAGTTCCTCTCTCCTATATACCTACCACTTGAGTTTTTAGTGGTAGTTTTAATGAAACCATTTTCACAAGTTTATCTTTTGTTTTTTAAAATACAACATTGATCTACATGTTTTACTTTCATTTTGGTTGCAACTATGGAATTGTTGTGGAACCCGACACAATCCAACCGAATTTTGTGTTTTGACCTAGGAATTCGTCTACTTTCTTTACCCCATTTTTAAAAATATGAGCATATAAATCAGTTCCTATGATAAGGTCCACTCTACCTGGCTTATTAAATTCAGGATCAGCAAGCCGGAATTTTTCCACATTTTAGTGTCCCTATTTATTAGTTTAACTGGTAGTGCCTCCATTAGTTTTGGAAGAATAATAGCATCTACCATCAAATTATTTTTAATTTCATTTTTAGTTTTAATTTGTAAAAAATCTTTGTTCTTTGCAATGCACTTTTTAATAGAAGAAACTCTACTAATCTGTCTGAAACTTTTTCTTTTATGTAGCTGCAGAATTTGTGAAGCTTCCTCCGAAATAATTGTACTTTGAGACCCACAGTCAATCAAAGCTCTTAAACTTTCAAAATCGCCACTAGCAGATTTGACTTTAACTATGGCTATTCGTAGCAACGCCTGTGTTGAAGTCACAAAAGTAGATATGTGAACTCCTTTTCTCCTTTGAGAGTTAATTTGCAGCATTGTATGATGCGCTTCATGCAATGCGAACATAAATATTCACTCGTACATCTTTTGCCGTTAAAATGTTTTAGGCATATTGTACATAGTTGTACTTTTTCGCGATTTCCAGGCGCTCTATGGTATTCATCCCTTTAAATATGTGACAATGGGTTATAGTATGCCCAGGAAATTTACAACACGTACAAATTTTACTATCATTTTTATGCATGTTATTTTTAATTGTTTTCCTAACTGGTATATCTTTCTGTGGAAATGATGAAATAGAATTGAGACTTTGCTCCAAAAAGTCCATAACATCAGAAAGTGTCTGAATTTTGTTTGTCTTCTGGACATGGATTTCATATAAATAAAGGGATTCTTTGTTAAATTTTCTTTAAATTATGTGGGCAAAAATTGCATCCCTTTAATTTGATAATATAAATTGAATAATTAATTGTGTCAATAAATGTTTTTATTGGCCTGTTGAATTCAAAATTTAAATTGGGCATATCCATAAGCCTATTACTGTGCTCCGAAAATATCTTCCGTTTTTTCTCATACCGCTTTGTTAAAAACTCCCAAGTGGCTTCAAATTTTCTCCCGAGCCGAGCAATAAATGAGTAACCACATTCCTGGCTTCTCCTTTTAATGCTGCCTTGAGGTAATTAAATTTAAGAGACGGACTGATAACCTCTCTTGTATGAATGAGCCCTGTAAAGAGCCCATTAAACAGATCCCACTCTTTGGAATCACCAAAAAACGTGGGAATCTGAATTTTAGACAGGGTTGGTAATTCCACCGCCTTTACTGCCGTCTACACTTCAGCAAGACATTTATTCGAGCTGAGCCGATTTTTTTCGGAAGTTTTGATGTTTTGTTTGCCGAATTTTAATTTGTTAATAATTTCCTCAAATACCGATCCTTCGAAATACGAATTAACCTGTTCTATTAGGTTATGTACCTTATTCCAAAGAAAGTTATTATTTTTCCTTATATTAAGAAAATCTGGACTACTATCTATGAGATTAGATTTTTCTTCTAGATATTTTTTAGCTGCCCAACATTATTTAAAAATGCCTGTTCTACTTTTAAAGTTATAAAATAGCTACTACTTGTTTTTTTTTTTTTTAATTGTCTATCATTATCAAATCATACTCCTTAGAATTAAAATATTCATGATCAACTATACCGATCTTTAGCAAGTAGCTATGATTTCCAATGAAGTGCTTTTGTAGCTCTTCCAACCTAGCCACATCTTGTTCATCTAACTTTTCATTCACCTCCAACTGTCTTATTTTCAAAATAATGTCGGATTGAATTTTTAAGAACTGTATTGTTTTTTCCGACATCATATTGCCTTGTATTATTTTTTTTTTAATATTATATTAAATATCTATGCAGATACTTTGTAATTGCGAAAGGGATGAACACAGAATTCTGGAATCCCACGCAGGGATTCAAATTACATGTACATATTGTCAAGTGCAAGGATTTGTGTTAGGCCCATTTGTCCGCTATATTCAAAGATATGCTGAGATCCCACGCAGGGGTTCAATTTACATTACATTATTTGTGTTACGCTCAACCTGCCGCTACGTTTAGATTCATGCGCGCATGCGGTAAGCAGCGTACAGCTGCATAGATTTGTTAAAGATAAATATATATTTATATATAAACGTGTTCATTTGTGAACAATGCTTGTTCTTCTTATGGGTTGACACAGCCCATGCGTTTGGCTCAACTAGGGACATGTTGCCATGCTGCAACATTTGCCTTTTTTGGGTGTTGCCCAACATGTTCCTAGCAACATTTGTCATTTTTGGGTGATGATGCTCAACAAGTTCCCCGCTACCTTTGTCTTCACTTGTCAACATTTTCTTGTATCCATGTTCTATTGAATTTCACTCACAATGCTGGGCGTGGCCAAATTTTAAAACAAACTTGATCTGCGTGCAACAAATTCCAATGTTGTCACCAAATTTGGTAACTCTAGGTCTCATAGTCTCTGAGATCTGTTGTTTCACACGGACGGACAGACGGACAGACGGACATGGCTAAATCGACTCGGCTGGTGACGCTGATCAAGAATATATATACTTTATAGTATGCCTGTTACATACATTCTCGCAGTTAGGATATATGTCGAAACGGCTGGAATTGAACCACTATATGTTATAGCTGCCTAGTAATGATCGGAAAATGAATGAAAACAAATTATAACTTTTCTGTTTTTCAACGTATTTTTATAAATTTCGAGATATAGCTGTTTTTACGGTTTTAAAATCAAGGTTTTAGTTTCATTAAGATGGAACAACTATATCCTAAATCTGCAAAAAAAGCGAGCGGTTGATTTATACGAAAACATTATACATGGAAAATATAAATTGGTATTAAAATGTAAAAACTTCGATATTTTTTAAACTTTACCAAAATGGATCGACTTTCAATGATCCGATTGCAGACTGCAAGGGTATACAAACTTCGGCTTACCAAAATGCTCCTAGCCCGTTGATGCGAAATTCTGGTAGACTTTGATTTCCAGATTACGAAAATATCATTAGAAAGATGTTCTATAGATTTATTTTTTAAATGTTTTAAATTGATATTAAGCTAAAATTCTGTATATTTTCAGTTTAATCTTCTCGGCGTTTGTAGCTGTGCTTAATGTTGTTGAATACTTTTTCAAAAAAGTTTCAGAGTCTGATGCTGAAATGGTACACCTTGCTCGTAAGTTTGTTGTATATACATATGAAATATAATAAAAGTTAACCCACCCACACGACGGTTGCGTGAGAGAGTATTGGACATTAAAGTGTAGTGAAAGGTATTCTTTATTCTGAATAAATCTAAGGGTGTAAATAATAATAAAAACAAGAAAGAAAGCTAACTTCGGTAAACTGGAGTTTCTTATGATCCCTTGCAGTCTGCAATTGGATCATTAGAAATCGATCCATTTTAGTAATGTTGAAAAAATATCAAGTTTTGTAAAGTTTACATTTTACATGTAGAATTTATAATTTTTATATAAATCGACCGATCACTTCTATGGCTGTTATGATATAGTTGGCATATCTTAATAAAATTAAAACCGTAATTCTTAAACCGTAAAAAAACGCTATATCACGAAATTAAAAAATATACGTTTAAGAACAGAGACGGACAGACAGTCGGGCATGGCTAGATCGATTCGGCTGGAGATGCTGATCAAGAATATATATACTTTATGGGGTCGAAGATGCCTCCTTCACTGCGTTGCAAATATCATGGCAAAATTAGTATACCCTCTGTAAGGGTATAATAATAAGTGTTTGTGAAAGTGTATCTTTGAAAGCTTATATATATAAAATATACTAGCGGAGCCGGCGAACTTTGCCTCGCCCAAATTCAACACCTTTATACACGTATATGTCGAGGATTCACTAGAATCATCCTCTGCTTCAGGCTGATCCTCGTGCTGGTCCGAACGGAAACGTTTTCTGGCGCGTGGCATTTTTTCAGTTTGGCTCTTCAAATACGAATGATCTCTTTTTCTGCTTGCGTCCCTTTTTCCATCATCGCTCTCTACTTTATTCTACTCTCGCTCTCGCATTCCAATACACACACTTCTAAAAACTTTCCGTTATTCCTTTTTGATGCGGACACCTGCATCCTTCTATCTCGCTCACACCAGTGCACAGACAGTGACGACAGAAACTGTTGCCTCCATTTGAACTGCCGAAAGACCAGCACAGAAGCACATGAAAACGAATGGGAAGCGAAAGATAAACCAAAGCTAACAGTTGTTATAATTTGAATTGGCCAACTAAATCACGACACGGCCATCCTGACTTTCACACGACCTCGTGTGTTTCCAACTTTAAAACATTTCAAAATATTATCTCTCAATAATAAATAGAACTAGACATGTACCTTGAAGTTAAAGCAAAATAACTATATATTCATTAATCAGAAGTCTTATAAGCTATTAATCTATGAATAACAAATCAAACTTAGCATTTTTCCTTTCTTAACCATTTTCCTTAATAACGTTATTCTTTTAAATTCAAAAGTTATACAGCATTCTTAATTCTTAACCCGCAGATCGAACTTACACTTCCTCATACGTAAACAAAGGACAATACTTTTATTATTTTAAGCCTTGAGATCCGGACTGCCATCAATTCAAACAATATTCCTTTTACATTTTATTTTGCTTCTCCAATAAGCAATCACATTGTTACATCGTCAATCACTATCTCTAACAATTTTTATTTTACTTAACAATTTAAGTCCTGTCTCGACCAACCGGCCAACACCAACAGCACACAGTTGTCTCGACTATAAACAGATTAATTGACCAACCGGCCAACACATAGCACACAGTTGTCTTAACTGTAAGCAGATCAATCTACGGGTTCTCATTTCAACCAACCGGCCAACACATGGCACACAATTGTCATTTACATTTTCTTATTTCATAAATAATCGCAGCCATCACCGGCTCGATCAACATCATCTTCATCCATGACCGCCTCGTCATGCCTTCTCAGGCATTCTTCGAAAACATTCGTGGGAATATTTGTAAGTTCGATTGCCATTTAGCGCTTTTAATTTATATCGATCACCTGGTAATACCTCAACAACTAAAAATGAGCCTTTAAACTTGGGGTCTAGTTTTGTCTGATGTCGCTCTTCATTCTTGAGTAAGACATGATCCCCAACTTTCGGCTTAAGAATAGTGGTTTTATTCCGATCGAATCTTTATTTGTCATATTTGGAATTTTGTTCCATATTGTGCTTAGCTATATTTCTGATTAGATTTACATCAACCACACTCTCGTTTTCAACAACGGGTACAAGACCAAATGGTCTTGTAATGCTATTGGACTAACTTTCGTTACCCTATTGAGAGTGAAATTAAGAGCCAGTTGAATTTCGTACAAAGCGTCCTGCCAAGATCCCTTGCCTGTTTCAACCGCAGTTAGCATAGATTTAAGAGTACTCATCACTCGTTCGACCTGGCCATTGGCCCTGCTGGCGTCAGTGCAAATGTAAATCTATCTTTTGTGCTGAGCAAAAGTCACGAAACACAGTACTAGCAAAGCTACGTCCCTGATCAGCTATTAAACGGAAAGGAACCCCAAAAATACCTCACTGACTTGATGCAGCTTTCAGAGTCTAGTTTAGTGGTGTGAAACAAATGGACGAACTTAGAAAATGCATCTATTTGAACGATTATATATTCCTTTTTATAATTTTTACCACTAAGCTTCCCTGTGATATCAATATGAACTGTATGAAACGGGACGCTCACTTTCGGAATGGGATGCAATTCAGCTTGTACCTTGCAGTCGGAGGTTTAGATAACCTACAGGTAATGCAATTGTCAACGAATTTACGGACATACTTTGACATTTTGTCGAACCAATATCACTCGTAGATTTTTGCAAGGGTCTTTTGTTAACAGCAGACCACCTAAAGGGCTTCGGAATAATAGGAAGACAGTGAGTTTTCCCATGTCTTTGAATTTTCCTATATAGAGTAGCACCACGTAACTCAAAGGTTTTTGCTATATCCTCAGGAAGTTCTCCATTGCGCAATTTGGACACGATAGATGATGTTTCTTCGTCTCTTTGCTGCTCTGCCAGCAACCAGTTGTCGGTAATCTCTGTTAAGTTTATACGCTTTTCGGTTATACCTTTTGAATTTTTACGATCTTCCAACACTGGGTTTCGAGAGAGAAAGTCTACATGAGCCATTCGATCACCTGGTCTATACTCAATATCAAACTTAAAAACCTGCATATACGACCTTTGCACTCTAGGAGTTAACTCTGCTTTGGTTTTGGAAGCTTTGAGCGAATTACAATCCGTATACACCGTAAATTGACGACCATGCAAGTAATGACGGAAATACTTCATGGAAACATATACTGCGAGCGTTAACCAACTCGTATGAGTGGTAGTGTGATTCGGCGGGGGAAGTCCTTTTGCTGAAATACTCGATCACTCGAGGCTTGTTCTCGATCCTATGCAATAAAATGGCCCCGTAACCATCAGCACTTGCGTCGCACTGTGGCTCATTTTACGAAAACTCGTTGCAAAAGTCGGATTTCGCGTTGTAGAATTTAGCAAATCTTTTGATACCATTCAATTAGAAATTGATCAAGCTATACAAAACCAAAATTTTATAATTTACAAAATTTGTTTAATATTTATAATCGCTACTCAAAGTTTGACAATTTTTCTGTATTTGCAAAAAGGTAAAAAACTCGCTAAAACCACAGATTTAAATTAACTATTCTAAAAAAATAGTTAAGCTCAACGAAAAAAAATATTTTTCTGCTTTTACGGAATCAATTATAAATCGGAATTAAAAAGAAAATTGATTTTTTTTTTCGTACTTCTATTTTATTTAGATTTTTTAAAAAAAGTCTTTTTTTTCCCTATTTTCAATTTTTAGTGGAAAATAAAAAAAAAATGCCATATTTCGCCGAGCTCTAGATAATACTAAAAATTTGTGGAGATATTCAACTAACAAACCAAAAAAAAAACCATTGCTACAATTGTGCGCATTTCGAGATTTTGATAATTGTTCATATAAAACCATGCTACCAAACTGGCACTTTGTAGTCGGCCAGTATGGAAAACGGCAAGGCACCAAAATGTATAGCTTCAAGTACCGGAGTTGCAAAAAAAGAATAATTTTTTTTGTCAATTTTTTTTTTATGAAATTTTTTTAAAAAATACCTTCAATAGATCAAAAGTTATTAATTTTGCAACGTGTTTTGAGAAAACGAGCCACTGTGCGTCGGTGTGAAGCTCAATCGGAAAAAGAGGGTCGAATATAGTGAGCACGGGTTCATTGGTCAAGATAGAAATTACTATTTGCCGTACTTGCTCCGGGTTCCACTCAAACGATATGCTTTTGGAAGTTAAAGCATACAGAGGTTTCAACAATTGTGAGAACTGAGGAACAAATTGCCTAAAATATGTAACGAGACCAATAAACTGTCTCAGCTGGGTCACAGACTGTGGGGGTGGCAGATCAGTCAATGCTTTTATTTTCCTTGAATTGGGTCTTATTTCACCTGCCTTAACTTCAAACTCCAATTATTCAACACAGGATTTAAGAAATAAGCATTTGGTGATATTAAAAGAAAAATCGGCTTTAGTTAGGGTTTGCAAAACTACCTCAAGTCTTTCAAAAGCTTCGTCTTTGGTACCTGCTACTACCATAACGTCGTCCATGTAAACGACTACATACGAATGAACAAGATCACCTGATGCACAATTAATAGCTCGTTGAAATACGGAAGGGGCATTCTTTAACCCAAATGGCATGGTAACAAACTCATACTGTCCGTCCGGAGTAACGAACGCTGTTCGTTCGATCGAATTCGGATGAATTGGGATTTGGTGAAATCCGCTTGCCATATCTATGCAGGTGAAAAACTTAGCACCACGTAGTCTTCCTATCTGGTCCGAAATAAGTGGCAACGGATACTTGTCAGAAATAGTGTTCGAATTTAGTTCCCTATAATTAACACAGAGACGGTCAGTTCCATTTTTCTTCTTAACAAGAAGCATCGGGCTCGCAAAGGGGGAAGAACTTGGTCTTATAATGTTCGCATCCAACAGCTGTTTGATAGACATTCGCACTTGTTCTTTTTCTTCCACGCTCAATCTGTAAGGTCGTCTCAGAACTGTCTTGTTTGGATCAATCAGTCGAATCTCTAGCTGCCCACTTTGTGGAATACCGTGTATAAATGAACCAGAATAATTTTGAAGCATTGATATTAGCCTATCCTTTTCTAAACCACTTAGATCGGTATTAACATTGGCCAAATCGGGAACACAGTCTGAAGTCAAGACAGGCAATACAGTTTTTTCATTAAACATTGAAAGTGAATTAGATGTAATTGTTACACCGATTCCCTGGCTCAAAATTTCTCGCCCAATCAAAGCATCGTATTTGATATAACTATCTTGAACTGCATGGAAAAGAACTTCGAAGGAATGATCACAAATGAAAATTTTAGCCAATATTTGTAAGGTGCTAGAAACCGTATTACTACCAATATCTCTTAAAATTACTACTGTTCTGTGAACAGTTAGGATGTACACCGCAAATCACTTTTTTTTTTTTTGTGGGGCCACGGGAGTTTTCCTATAACTCCTATCCCTGTACTTTTTCAGAAAAATTGGTTGTGTTACGTTATTATATGTCATTTAAATTAATAAACTAGCTCAAGTCGTTTTGCCACAACAAATTTTAAAAAAGTGGCCCGTTTTGCACCGAACTCGTTGTCTATATTCAGCTGCTACGCATAGCTTCCATGGGATTTAATCCTGGTCGTCAGGGCGGTGTCCAAGGTGTCGGTATAATTCCCCGTTCTCGACGGTATAGTCAGGGAACTTCCGTGGGTCCTTTCGTTGGAGCCACTTGCACTGGTGGTTGTCTGGGGTAAACATCAGGGTCTGCAGTGGTTGCCGAGACAAGGCCTCGGTCTCCCTAGAGCGAGAGAGGGTGCCCCGCCTCGAAAGGGATTGGGGGTGATTCGTCCCGTTGGGATCGGATTAGCACGTTCGCTTGACAGCTTCCAGCTTGGTGGCCAGCTGTGAAAGTTCCCCAATGGTGAGGAACTCGTGTTTTAGGATGTACATTTTATACTCAGGGGCTACAAGTTGTTTTTAAACAGGACCTTTTGCGTACTGCCATTAAGATAACTTGAGATCCACCTAATAAGATCGACAGGAAAACCCATTAAGTCGAGTTTTTTAACCTTATTGCTAATATCTCCCATGTTTATCATCCGATTTTACTCAAATGTTCAGAAAACGTCCGCGAATGCGTATTTATTTATTTTAAGCCGGAAATCGCGACTATAGCTTATATAACGGTTTTAATGATTTTCGGGGGCAGAATATTTGGGCGTGGCCAAATATTAAAACAAACTTGATCTGCGTGCAATAGGTTCCAATGCTGTTACCAAATTTGGTAACTCCAGCTCTTATAGTCTCTGAGATCTGTTGTTTCACACGGACGGACAGACGTACATGGCTAAATCGACTCGACTGGTGACGCTGATCAAGAATATATATACTTTATAGGGTCGGAGACTCCTCCTTCTGCCTGTTACATGAATTCTCGGTAACTAACTAATAATAACTAACGGGTATAAAAAGTCCAGCCATTCAGAAAAATAATTTGAAACGAGAAAGAAAGCTAAATTCGGTAAACCAATGTTGGTATTCCCTTGCAGTCGGCAATTGGATCATTGAAAATCGAACCATTTTAGTAATGTTGAAAAAACATCGAATTTTGTACATTTTACATTTTACATGTAGAAGTTTACATTTTCATATAAATCGAACGATCGCTTCTATGGCAGCTATATGCCATAGTTGTCCGATATTAAAAAAAAGAAAACCGTAATTCTAGAACCATAACGCGAACTAGTCTCTCAGTTTTAAAGCTATCGACCTGAAATTTTCAGCATAGTCTTATTTCTTTAGCACGCAGTATATATGTCGGAACGGCCGAAATTGGACTACTATATCCTATAGCTGCCATAGGAATGATAATGTAAAAATTAATGTAAAAAAAAAATTTTAACTTCTCTGTTTCTAAACTTATTTCTATAAATTTTGAGATATAGCAGTTTTTTGTGGTTCTAGAACTACGGTTTTTATTTTTTTAAGATTGGACAACTATATCATATAGCTGCCATAGAAGCGATCGATCGATTTATATGAAAACGTAAAAATCTACATGTAAAATGAAAAATTTACAAAATTCGATATTTTTTCAACATTACTAAAATGGTTCGATTTTCAATGATCCAATTGCAGACTGCAAGGGTATACCAACTTCGGTTTACCGAAGTTAGCTTTTTTTCTTGTTTGTTCTTAATTCTGGTATCTTAAGGCAAACTATTTATTATTTGGTGGAAATGTCTCTTAATAGTTTTTTTTATTTCTATTTTTGTCTTTTCATTGTATAGCATTCTTTTAATACAACTAAATGCGGTATTTATTTTAATATTTTTTGGGTATTTTAACTGAAAATAAATAATTTTTCCTCATGCTGTCGGTTTCTTAAAGCAATTTTATTTTATTTTGTGGCTAAGCTTATTTTCCATGTTCCTCTACTTCGCTTATAATTTTAATGTTTTTATTGTTGTGTTATTTTGGAATTTTTGCTAATTACACTGCTCGACAAAAAAAAATGCCGGCGAATAAAAGCCATTGATTCTGATAGATCTGAAACCTTACATTACTGGTCCGAACCGCGGTCAAAGTATAATGCACTTCTTTAATTTGCTCTTTTCAAGGCTTAATAACTTCCGAATCTTACGTAGCCGAGAGCTGGTATTAGGCTTCAAAAAGGCGTTGGCCTCTCTACTTCAATATTAAAATAAAATATTCAATAGGGAACCTCACGTTCTTTAGTAATAATGCATTTAAGAAAAATTTTGTTAGAGTCTCGGCTCTGGGTTCGAAACATTGATGTTTCTTCCAACGATTTTACATCGCGGCTGCAAAATTGACCTTTCGACGACTCAAATTTGCCCCTTTGCGTTTTTGTGGCATTGCAATAAAGTTAAAATATTGAAAGTAATAAAGGAACGTTGTAGATAAAACATATAAATGAATGAATTTCAAATATTGAAAGTGATAAATCAAATTTGACAACTATAGACACCTGGCGGGGATAACTGATCGATTGATACTCGTAGTTGATAAGTTATCGACCGGCGAGGGCGGGAGATCAAATTTCAAATTTAAACAAATCGTCATTAAGGGCAATTTAAATTATTAAGTCTGAATAAGAATTTATAGTACTAAAATTATTGTATTCAATTGCCACCTAAAAACGCTATTGCGGATATGTAGATAGAATAAAAATGTGTATGTATTTCCATATGCTGTACCATAAAAAAAAAAAACAACAAAATTTGTCGAAAAAATAAAAATAAAAAAAAAATTGGGTGAACCACCCTTAAGATTTAGGGGGATGAAAAATATATGTTGTCCGATTCTCAGGCCTAACGGATATGTACACAAATTTTCACTAAAATTGGTCCAGCCATTTCGGAGGATTATAATGATTAAAAGCGTGACATGAGAATTTTATGTATAAGATTATGTACAGGGTGTGGAACGAATCAATCCCGAACATGGGCCGGGGTGCCGAGGTTGCGGGGTGTCTTTAGGTCGCGGGGTCAACGTCCCGATTCCTTCGTCTCCAGTGCCGTGGTACGAGGGTTGTCGTGGCTTCGCTGCCTGGGTTGGATCTGACCCGGTGGTTGTGGACGCTTCCTGTGGGCGAGATAGAAAGAGTTGGAAACCCGAAAGTTTACCCCTGAGTGTTGCCGAACCGGGGTAGCGGAGACTTTTAAGTCTTCCAGGCGAATCGGCAGGCTGATTCGTGAGTTGTGGAGACTCTGAAGTCTACCAGCGGAGGGTCGAGGAAAATAGTACGGGGATAACTAACTACAATGTATATATGCGAACTAGATCCGATGATCTCCGCATTGACTCCTGGATGTGGGCTCGATACGTAGCGATCCGGTGAGGTCTAGTGTGATCGTTGCGCGTGCGGAATTTGCCTTTTTTGGTGTGACCAAAGCCCCTTCGGCCCAGTGTGACCCTTTGCTCTCGATCTGTAGCGCGCGCGCGTGGGTATTCAAATTTTAATGTTTAGTACTGTTTATTATTTTCTCTTTAGTTTTCTTTGTTTGCTTTTATGTTTTTATTTAATTCTATATTTGTGCGCGCTTAAGCGTTACAAAAGAGTGTTGTGTCGAAACTTCCCGTTTTTATACCTTACAAAACTATATTCCATCTGGAGAGTTACGTCTAGGACTTCTTCCCACCCCTGAAAATCTTCCGGGTTTGGAAAGATGAAGGTGGGCGTGTTTCTTTTATTGCAGATAGTGACGTCACGACATATAATACTATCGGAAAGAGACTCACCCCTCGTTTTTTTTCTTACTTTCCCACAGCGTGTGCCTTGCGTTGACATCACTTCCGAAGATAAGTGTCGTCTTAGTTGCCACTGCCCACTGCATCAACTTGATGACCGGCTCAGGAGGTGCCGGTTCTTCGTGGGCCATGTATACTGAGGCGACTATAATGACAGTCCTGTCCGCTGCTACAAATTTCGCCACTGCAAGATCAGAGTTGCTAAGGTTGGGATATAAAAGAGCGTTAAGGTTTTTTTTAATGATAATACCCGCCCTCGGCCTACCTGCCGAGTTTGTGTATAAAGTTGTGAATCCTGTAAATGCCATCCCAGAGATGTGCTCATCTCGGGTCCATGGTTCTTGTACTAGGCCGATGTCGATGTCTTTCTCCCTGAGAAGGACGGCGAGATTAGCTGAAGCGTGCAAGCTGCGCTTCAGGTTTATCTGCACGACGGTCGGCATTTTGGGGGGTTGTGTTCGGGTTATTGTCATCGATGACTAAGTCGTTCCTAGTCCCGTACCGAACCCTGTTGTCGGATTTTTCCTGCTGTTTGATACATCGGTGGTTAGTGAGGAACAAGAACGGCCGACTTGTTTTCATTTCCAGCTCTACCTTGAGGATGGCCTAGTCCTCCATGTAAACCCCTGGGTTGTGCGCTCTCAGTGTCTTGACCACCCTTTCATTGTTAGTCTTCCCCTTAAGTAAAGCTTAGCAACGCACTCCAGCAGGAGGTCCTTTGAAGACTTGTTGTCGCACCTGATTACCCGGTGGCCCCTAACCATGTCTGAGGAGTCGAAGGAGGGTGTTGGACCAGTTGACTCGGATAGCAATCTGTCTATCACTATCTCCGCCAACTTGGTTTCGATTCCCCCCTAGTTTTACACCAGCAGCATCGTCGTTGAGCCCATCCACCAATGCCATGGCAAGGCTATCTTTAGCCACCTCACTGAACTTCTTAGCTGGCCTGACGAACGACTTATGTATCGGGTTCCCCCTGGCGTCCTTTGACCTCTTCGGAGCGCTCTCACTTACTTCTTGTGAAAGGTTGCGCTTCGCATGAGGAAGCTAGAACGCTTTCGGATGCTCATTCTCGTAGCGCTCGTACTCCTCGACAACTGCTAGGAAACGGGCCATGTCTTCTTGGTCACGCGGGAGAGTCTTGCCCTCCTTTCCATTATTGGTAATCTTAACCAGAATAATTCGGGCCTTAATGGCCTGGGCTTTTCTCTGATTCTCTGATTGGGTTGCCGTCTTTCCCGCTCACCTTGTCGCGGCTCACCTTGGTGGAGATGGTGGGTGGCTTTGTCGTTTGGGGAGTGCTTGTCTTAGCATTCCCCGCCGAACTTGCCGGAGCCAGTGTCTCATCGTCTGAGCGCAGCAACTCATCTTCGTCGAGTTCGGTAATGGGTGAGGCTTATTTCCCCTACGAGGTCCGAAGCGGTTTTTATACCCGGTACTCATAGGGTACAAGGGTATTATAAGTTAGTGCCAACCGAGAATGTATGTAACAGGCAGATGAAGAAATCTCCGACCCTATAAAGTATATATATTCCTAATCTGCATCGGCTGCTTAGACAGCTGGTCCATTACCAATATTACATATGATACTGTTGACCTAGTTTTGGCAGAACTGAAATAAAATGAGTTAACTGAATAAAAAGGAGAAGAACTGAAAAAGCAAGTAAACAGAAAATAAAAAAAAACCTTCGATTTTTCGGGATTTTAACTCAGACCTTTCTTTCATAAAAATCGTTTGCCCAGCGCTCTAGGCTATGCTGTATATTACGTAATTGCCAGAGATTGTCACATCTAATAGCTTTCATATTTTCTTAATGAAAAGAAGATTTTTAATTGTAATACAAATGCTCAAGCAAGTGTGTGTGAAAAAGAAAAGAGATCGACTGTTGCCAAAAAAATGGCGCCAAATACGCAGAACAGAGAAAGCGTGAGCAAGCATTATCCCTTGATGGTTATGAAAGTGAATTTTGTTATTTTTTGTCATAACAAAACCATATATTTTTTTTATAAGGTTGATCGCCCAAAGTATCAAACAGGCCCACAACTCTAGAAATCCGTTCAAAAATAGATTTATCGTGGATTTTCAAAGTTAAGTAAAATGAGAAATTAAAAAAAAAAATTGGCCGGGTGTCTACTAGATTAAAGGTACAGTGTTGGACAAAGCCTTTAGATGGTCTGTTAACTTTGCTAGATGTGATGAACAGTCGGATTTAGCTATGAAAACAGCTAAGTTTTGTTAAATAAACAAAAATTTACAAAATTAAGTTGAAGCAAGATAAAAATTACATAATCGCCTTTATATACATACATACAGGCATGCTCCTGTTTACTTTTATTTTTCGTTGTCGTTTTAGACCAAAAACGTGCGTTTTCGTTTTTAGGTTGTTCAGTCTCAGCAATATGTATATGCGATAACAAAAAGGTAGCAATTATCAGGTCAAGCGCGAATGCATATTCTGCTGACATTAAGAAATCGAACTTGGCAATGTTCCCATTTCTGCATATATCATAATACACAATAACCCACATTTCTCTTTACACACAATTTCGTTGACATAAGCATATTCTTTATTCTTTGTTTAGCTATAAATACCGTTAAGTTTCCTCAATAAAATCAGTAATTGTTTTGACCACAACGCGAGCATTACCCATTTGGCTGCATTCAACAGAGGCTGTCGCAGAGTCTTCAGACCCTCATGTGCACCATTTATAGTCCAACTGATTCATGTTCTAGTTGCGGCGTCACAAGGCAGACAGTGTACTGTATGCCAGGCACCTAAGCCCACATTTATATTTGGTGACCCCGACGGTCTAGGAAATATCCTAGATCTTTGAAGGATTTCAATCATCCTTTGCCTCAGAACTCAGATTTCTAACCGTTCCTTATCACAGGAAACATCCGACCTTTGAAGGATTTCAATCATCCGTTGGTCCCAATCTCAAAGTTGTCAATCAGGCGACACTTTGAAGGATTTTAATATCCATTTGGCTCAGAACTCAGATTTCTAGCCGTTGATCACATTCAGTGATCCCTATAGGAAACCATCTTGGACACACTTCTCAGAAGTGTCAACAAGGCGACACTTTGAAAAATTCTTCCAAGTCAGTGTTCAACTTCTTCGACCGAATAAAACACTCTCAACGGGTCAGAAGTGAAGTAACACTAGAATGGCTAATACAATGGAAGTGCAAGCAGTCGCAGAGGCGTTAGACTTGCAAGAGCAGATCAGTCAAGAGATCTCAAAGTATAACTGCAACTACAAAAAGGATTCTGCGGAGAGGAAACAAAAACCCACGTATTATCAAACCAAATTGGCCGCCATCGATGACGCGTGGAATCGGTTTGCGACGAACCATCTGAAACTTCCAGAACATTATAGAACCGCTGAGTATACCAAGTTCTACGATGACTGTCGTGACACATACGAAAGATACAGAGCGAACATGCTCGACAATATGGGACAATCAACAAGCCACGCTAATGCAAATCCAGAAGCGGGAGGCACACATAAACCCATGATAGCATCTGACAAACTCAGATCGGCATGTCGCCGACAAAGGGCGATAGCCGAGTCTATCAAACGCGCTCTGAAAGAGTTTTCAGAGACATGAAAGACCATCACAAGTGATTTGATAAAATCACTATGGTCTCAGACACAAGACATCCATTTTTCCGTTCACGAAGAATTCGATGAATGATGATGGATATGATATGCAGTCCTTCCTAAGACTGGAAAAGGAAATTCAAGCGGTCTTAGGGGCAAAAAGCAGTACGTCAAGCAACGAAGATGTGCACTTGCCCAGAGTCAGCATCCCAAAATTCGATGGAGATCTGCTCAAATGGACTTAATTCTTCGACTTATTCAAATGCATGGTCCATGATACTAACATGCCCACCGAACGGAAAATGTGGTATCTCAAAACCACCGTAACCGGAGAGGCAGAAAGGTTGATAAGGCATATCGATCTCAAAAATGAAAATTACATGGGGTATATTGGTTGACGCTTACAACAATTCCCGACATGTAGCAGATACGATTCTCAATCGTCTCCTGCAACAACGCACAAATAATGACGATCCGAAGTCATTAAAAGAACTATCCATTACAACAATCGAGTCCCTGGCATCCACAACGGTTGTGTGTCAACTGCTTCAGCAGTGACCACAAGGCAAAGGAATGCCGAGGTCGCACGTGTTTTAAATGCGACAAAAAACACAATACATTGCTGCATCTTGGTACCACATCAGGTGCAGCAACCGAGCCACAATCGCTTACTGTAGGTGCAGCAAGCAACAAAAGATACAACCTACTCGCCACCGTTAAAGTGGCAGTAAAAGCAAGCAATGGTCAGGTTGTGACCTTCAGAGCTCTGCTTGATTCAGGATCACAAATAAATTTGATTTCTGAACGAATGGCTTCAATGCTATCGCTAAAACTCCACGGTACTTCACTACGTATCGAGGAAATTGGAGGTAATCCAAAAACCAGTAGAGCCAGAGTAAATGTTCTGATGAAATCAATGCATAATGACTTTACTAAACAAGTTGAATCTTTTGTGTTACCACACGTCATAGCTGATCAACCGGCCCACCAGTTAAATTCTACAAATCTGCAAATCCCGAGCAACATTGCCCTAGCCGATCCAAACTTCGATAAGCCAGGAAAGATTGACATGCTTATCGGAGCCAAGCACTACTATTCGTTGCTACTACCGAACCAGACTCTATTAAAGCCAGGAGGACCAATTCTTCAAAATTCATAACTTGGATGGATTGTCGCCGGAAAGGTTGCAGGCTGCAGCCACAGATGAAGAAATTGATACGTTGTTGGAACGTTTCTGGACTCTAGAAACTCTAGAAACTGAAGAAAAGCATCAATCACCGATAGAGGCTCACTGCGAAAAACATTTCGTAGGAAATCTCCAGGTTGCAGCAGATGGGAAATTTATTGTAAAACTCCCATTTTCTGAACAATCTTCAGCCCTGGGGGCATCACAAAAAACTGCAACAAACAGATTCTTGGCACTGGAGCGAAGAATTTCACCTGAAATCTGGAAAGGGTACGTGGACTTTATGGAGGAGTATGAAAGACTCAGACATATGAAACAAGTGCATTCCTCAAACATACCCGAGGATCACTATTTTATCACACATCACTGTGTGCTTAAACCTGAAAGCAGCACATCTAAACTACGGGTAGTATTTGATGCTTCCTGTAAAACCACAAGCAATAAATCTTTGAATGATATACTGCATGCTGGACCCACTGTCCAGAGCGAGCTATTTGCAATCTTGCTACGCTTCCGCACTCACAAATACGTGGTCACAGCAGACATAGAGAAAATGTATCGGCAAGTGTGGATACACCCTGATGATCAGTTTCATCAATTAATCGTCTGGAGAAAGAATCCGTCTGACGACCTAAAGTATTAACGACTCAAAACCAACACCTACGGTACAACGTCAGCCCCATTCCTAGCTACAAAATGCTTGGATTATTTGGCCGAGAAGGTCAATAAAAAACTACCACCTGGATCATCCGTACTAAAGCATGATTTCTACGTCGACGACTGCCTCACTGGAGCAGACAGTATTCCGGAAGCAGTTCAAATTTTTTTTTTTTTTTTTTTTTTATACTTTGCTGTTGTTTATTGAATCTTCTCCATTTAGAGACTAACAATAAGTGTGTCAAATCTTATATTAATAACCTAACTAACAGTCATATGACTTGCACAGAGTTATATGGCCCTGAAAATTATTGCTGGGTTGGAAGGTCGTTTCGTTGTAGGCGGGTTCTGCTGGAAACCCGAGTCAAGCCTCTTGCCAGATGATTAGGGTGCACAATAAGTTTTTTATTATAGGTCGTCTTTTGCTTGTCTATTTCATCTTTTACTGCAAGAATGCCGAGATCCCTATGGATGTTTTGGTTGCGAATATACCATGGTGCC